>JAXQQM020091122.1:0-38396 GCA_034641835.2 Pinus albicaulis | reverse complement strand
AAGATTACGAAATGGTTAAATAGATTACATTGGAAACATCGGCAATAAATAACTGGAGATAAACTCGACTAAACTGGACTGACTTAAACTAAACTTGGACACTTGGACTGACGGATCTGACACCTAGAAAGTGGTTGAGATTACGTTCTTTAACACTCCCCTTTAATATCAACCACAAAAAAAAAAAAATTAATTAAGATACCTGCTGGTCTATGTCTCAGCGAGGTTTACAATTAAAAAAAAATGACTTCAATTAAACTTAGTTTTCTTCTTCTCTTTTTCCATATTCTGTAGCCTCTAAATTGTTTCAAATTTTTCGCTTTGCTGTGTTCTTCAAAACTCAATTTATTGATGCGCTGGTGCAGGTCTTTTACTGTTCCAGGCTGTCTAAGCGTGTCCTGGACTTCTTCAAAAATTGACTTGTATGTGGGCTGCTGCCACATATTGTCCTCTGTAGTGTGCTTTGCGTCATCAATCTGCTGCAACATAAGATTAGAACAATATCTTATCTCTTCAAAACTCCAATGCATGAAAATTTCATTGACATGTTCGTCATGCATGTCATCTTCATCATTCATATCTACATCTTCTGTGTAGATCTCATCAAGACATGGTGTTGCAAGCCATGTTTCAATAAACTTTAGCTCTTCTTCATAATTAATCTGTGTACCTGCACACTTGAAATCAATGTTAGAATAAAAAATATTTTCAGAATGACATTGGTTCTGGTCTTTTTTCTCTTCAGTGAGAGCTTTCATCTGTTGTTTTTCCTTTTCTGCTTCTGCGTCTATCTCTGTTTCTGCATTCCCTTTGCAGACATCTTTCTTTGCTTCTGTCTCTTCTTCTTTCTCTGTTTCTTCCTTCTGCTCTGCAATGAAAGCTTTTTGCTGTTGGGATTCCTTTGCTGCATATTCCTCTGTCTCTGTCTCTGTCTTTTTTTCTGCCTCTTCTTCACTGACCTGTGCTTCTGCAAACAGGGTGTCTTCCACTAACTGAAGTGGGGTAATCTCACCAAATAACATCATGTCGATATCATACTTTTGTTGCATCATCTGCAACCAATCATCGTTAGCAAAAATTTCATTATCAAAGTTTACATCAGCCATATCAATCATTGGATTTACCATTTCATCAGCAAGCTCTGTTGCTGGTATCATTAAAACTTCGTCAGCAATCTCTGTTGCTGGAATCTCTTCATCCACTTGTGGCCATGCACAGTGGGGTTCACGAGCATCTTCATGCTGCTTCTCTGTTTTATCTGCACTTTCTTTGCAGACATCAGCCAGCTGTGACTGCGCACAGTGGGATTCAACAAACTCTTCATTTCGATGTAGATCTACTGCTACAGATCCAAAGCTCCCCTTTGCTTCAATGCTCCCCCTTGTACCAAAACATCTCTCAAGGGTATCCCATGCCTCCTTGGCTGTCTTGGCATCTGAGATTAAGGGAAGAATGCTGTCATCGACAGCTTCTTTTATGCATCTTAATGCATAGGCGTCTTTTTGCCTCTTGATTTCCAGAACTAGAAATATCTCAAACATAATCTGCTTTTTCTTTAGCCTCTTGGCTTTTCCCATGATCTCGTTGTCAAACTTTTACAAACAAACGAGTTTACATATTCATCAATACCTTGCTTCTTAAAAAAATTTTGCTGCTCCTGGATGAGTCTTATGCAACTTCACTTCTTCAAAAATTTTGCTGCTCTTGAATGAGTCTTATGCAACTTCGCTTCTCCTTCTAAAAAAAAATTATCTTCCTCAAAAAATTTCTTGTAAATTTTCACTTTCATCTCACATCACAGCTTTAAGTTTTTAAAAAAAAAACTCCAAAAAAAAAATTCTCTTGAATTGCTTCAGCATATGCTCTTTCAAACCTCTTTATAAAAAAAAAACATTTAAAAAAGCATTTTCTTTTCTTTACACTTCGAAAATTTAAAGTTTTTTTTTAACTTAAAAAAAACTTAAAAAAAACTTTCTCCTCCTTTTATGTCACGTGGAGCATAAAAGACTTAAAGATTTCTCCTCTTATAAGTCATATCCTAAAACATTATAACAATTCCAATATTCCATTCGAATAAAACAGATCTCATTTGAGGAGATAAAAAAAATACTTTTATGGAATTCCTGGCCTAAAAGGGCTTTCAATTTTTAAATCGATGCCGTTCTCCTTTTTTATATAAACCTTATGTTTGAATTCAATGATCTCAAATATGTCGTACCTCGATGCATTAGACTTTAAAAAGAAATTGTTGAACGGCTTAACAAACATAACGTCCACGCCGGATTTGATAACATTGGTGATGAACTTCTACAGATCCGCGTGTTAAACACGCAGGCCATTCACCTTGGCTTCGGTTTTCCTGCGGCGGCTTAACGTAGACTGACACTGGCGCGGTCCCGACTGTATGCAGTCGCGCCTTTATCAAAAACGATTATTTTATGCTTGCGCAGTGGCACGGTCCCGACTGTATGCAGTCGTGCCTTTATAAAAAACGATGCGAGGCATGAAAATGGCGCGGGTATGGCGTGTATTCCAGCGCCAGTAACTTCTGATGGCGCAGTCAGGCCTCTTCTCTTACGCTCCTTCGTGGCTGCGATCGCTGCTCTCCGAGGAGGCTTGTACGACTCGGCTCACGATACCATGACAATTGAAATAGAAAACGAGCCGGAGAAGGAGGAAGTTACTCTTCTCAAGATTACGAAATGGTTAAATAGATTACATTGGAAACATCGGCAATAAATAACTGGAGATAGGCAATAAATAACTGGAGATAAACTCGACTAAACTGGATAGCTTGGGCCCAGATATGTAAGCTAGTTTTGTAAAAGTTTGACAACGAGGACATGGGAAAAGCCAAGAGGCTAAAGAAAAATCAGATTATGTTCGAGATATTTCTAGATCTGGAAATCAAGAGGAAAAAAGACGCCTATGCATTAAGATGTATAAAAGAATCAGTTGATGAAAGTATACTTCCCTTGATTTCAGAACGACATTGGTTACGAAAATGCTTTGCTCTGTAATGAGAGCTTTACGCTATTGCGCTTCCTTTTACGCACTCTGCCTCAATCTCTTGTTTCTTGCATTCCCTTTGCAGACTTCTTTCTTTACTTTTGTCTCACAGTTAACTTTCTGTTTCTTGTCGCTTTCTGCAATGAGCTCTTCCTTTCTTTGCATCTTCTCATCTCTTTGTCTCTGTCTTTTTCTCTTGCCCTCTTCTTCAACTAAAGTGCTTTTGAAAACGGTTGTATTCCCACTGCAGTGGGGTAATCTCACCAAATAACATCATGTCGATATCTGTATTTTTTGTTGCATCATCTGTAACCAATCACATTAGCAAAGATTTCATTATAGGTTACATCAGCCATATCAATCTGTGGATTTACCATTTCATCGACAGCTACCTTCTTGGTATCATTAAAAGTTCGTAAACCAATCTCTGTTCTTTGGAATCTCTTCATCCATTTTGTGGCATACCAAATTAGGGTTAGCATCTTCATGCTGCTTCTCTGCTTCATCTGCACTTTCTTCGCAGACATCAGCCACATGTGACTGCGCATAGTGAGTTTCAACAAACTCTTCATTTTGCTGTAGATCTGCTGCTACAGATCCAAAGCTCACTTTGCTTGGAGTGCTCTCCCTTGTACCTCTGGCAGGGCCGCTCGAGGTGTCCATGCCTCCGTGGCATAATGTCTTCGCATCGAGTTTGCGCGGTGGCACGGTCCCGAATGTATGCGGTCGCGCCTTTATAAAAAACGATGTGAGGCATGGAAATAGCGCGCGGGTGCTCAGCGTGTATTCCAGCACCAATCAACTTCTGATGTGTGAGGTGTTGCTCTTCTCTTCTGCTCCTTCGTGGCCTGCAGCCATTGCTCTCGGGGAGAGGCTTATGCAACTCGGCTCCCGTGCAAACAGGGTGGCAAAGAAAATGGGCGGAGCGAGAGAGTTACTCTTCTCAAGATTACGAAATGGTTAAATAGATTACATTGGAAACATTGGCAATAAATAGCGGAGATAAGTTCATTATTTGGTACGACTTAAGCCTAATAGGGACACTTGGACAGAGGCCTGATTGACACCTGGCAATTGGTTGGTGCGATTCTTTATGGAGCTCAAACTTGTCATCAAACTTAATATAAATCTTGACTTAAGATGGATGTCCAAAAATGGAAAATAATTTTTTTCTATAAATTGTGAATTAATTAAGTTATGGTACTAATTAAATAGAGCATTTAAAATATATACACATAATACAATTAAGTGTCACCTCAAGCTACAATAGAATTTTTAGATTTTATTTCTTTTAATTAATTTTTTAATTTTTTAATTGCTAAACCAACTATCAATAAGCACAGGTTATAAGCTCATCTACCTAGCTCATATAAGCCCTTAAGTTTTTCTAAATGGATTACATTTCATGCTTTCAATCCAACAAGTATAATAACAATTCATTTTTTTTTTGTCAATAATTTCCCTAAGATGGCCATTTTCGAACCATGCAAGAAGAGTATCACAATTTAAGTCATCGTTATACTCTTATTTGACCATGTTTGGGTTCATTTTGGGATACCTTAGATACATTTTTTATATAGAGACATGATGTTCTGAAAAAAAATTTGGTCCAACTTATGTTTCTCTAATGGATACCAAGTTGACCAAATCGATTTCTTTTCATCCCTAATTAGATGGAGAAATAAAAATGGTTAATAGGACAATGGTGCATGTCTTGTGCATATGGAACTACAAGAATCTATCTACATGGAAAAAAATCATTCCATATGTCTAGCATAGTTATAATTTATCCCTTGACAACATTATTGGCCATAGTCATTTTCATATGTACACAGGGTTCCAACCATTTCCCCCAGTTGATTTAAATAAGTCCATTTCATATTCACTGGAAAAGTTATACAATGCACGGGTTGAGGCTGATGGGGAAACCAAATTTTTTTAACGGATACATAACTTCCAAAAGTAGGTTGATTATATTATATATAAATCTAATCCCAACTATAAGCATTAACATGACTAACACAAAGTTCCACATACGTTTCATGTTGGTGATAAGGTGTGGTTACATTTACAGAAGATTGCCTCACGGTCCCCCTTAGGAAGCTAATAACACTCTAATATAGGTCATATAGAAACATAAAGGATGCGGGTGAAACTTATTTTTAATTAAGTATTAACCCTTTCATTGGCTTGCACTCACTATTTAGTGTGGAGTTGTTTTTCTTGCCTCTATTAGATACCTCAAGTATATCCAAGTTGTTGGTCCCAATAGAACTAAATATTGATTTAATTGTGTATGATACAATGGATCGTATCATGGAAACCAAGATAAAGTGTACTCGTGAGTAACACATACAACTCTATCAGCTTTTCAATATGGTACCTTCTTCACCAAGGCAAGTGAATCGTCGAGATAGAAATTCAATAGAAGTTTCCCCATTTGAAGAGGGAAGTTGACACAATGGAGACAATTACTTCCTAACGGTGCAGTATTGATCCAAGTGGATATAGGTGGCTAAGCACCTATTCCACTATATCAATGGTTATCCATCTTTATGGATTTTTTTTTCTATGATCCTTTTGTCCCAAACTTTTGCGATCATTTTTAGGCTCTACGTGATGTTTTCTACAAATTTTGGGGGCTATGGTTTGTCATGGCATGCCATAGCCTTAGTAAAAAAAAAAATCCTCATATATTTATTTCCAATGAACTAATGCGCACAAAAAAATATTATATCAAAAATGTTCTCCTTATGAAAGTTAATATGCCAACTAACCACCTGAGGGCCCACAAACCTTTAGGAATTCAATCTTATAGGGTTAACATTTTAGATCTCTATGGTTTTCTACTGATGTTAAAATTAAATTGTTGTGGAATCTTGTAACCATTTTTTTGAATATGTGTAGCTGACATCTCTGAAGAAAAGTAAATAAACATACATAAAATATCAGAGACAAAATTTACTCAAAAAGGCTTCTCAAGCCTCAATGTATTGTATTTTTCTCACCCACTGACAAAAATAATGAGAATAGTACAATATTAATACATCAAGAGTATGTCTCAAGATAGTGCATCTATCTTAGACACTCAATCAATTTGGTTGAGTGAATATCTCAACCACACACTAATATAGGAGCCTAACTAGTTGGAGAGAATCTCTCAACCAACTAGATCTAAACAAACTCCAACTTTGAGGAACAATTACATTCTAGAATAGATAAATAGGAATTAATCCAAGATTTACAATTTTGATTATTTTGAATATTTTGGACTTATTGGTTGTTTTTATCTAAGACTTGGGCTAACAATCTCTCTCTATTCAAAGATATCTACCACCTTTCAACTAGTTTCCATTCTACAATACTATGCCATTTAATTTATTAATATAATTTGGGTTTTCAGTATATTATTGTGCTCTCTATCATATTTATCTTTGTGTGTTCCATTTACTTTCCTAAATTTTACTTAATTCCTTATAAAAACCACATCATAAGCAGTGATGGAGGAAGTGCATAAGGAGTTCATTTGTTCATTTGTGAGGGATAATCACATAACAGAGTGTTGACTAGGATTATATTTAATTTGATATAGTTGGGTGGTAGACAACACCCAAAATGGGGCAAGTGGGTGGTTGTGTGTCATAGGAAGTTCACATGCCTTATTAAGGCATGAATATGTCAAATTCTATAACATGAATTGGTTAGGACATGGATATATCGAAGGTTCTCATGTGAATTATATCAACACAGTTGTCCCTTATTTCTTCTAAAAATTGCGAGGATACAATGGTGTCAATTCCATCATTCTAAATTTGGGGATGGGATGTCACCTACTTATTGCTACAAAATTGTAATCTATTATATTATGATTGTTAAATCCATGTGTTAGACACATTTGATGTTTCCCAAGCATGGAAAATATCTTGTCTATACATTTATATGATGCACATGTTTGGAATAATTGGTTAAATATTGTGAATGTGTATGATTTATATGTTTAAAGAAAAAGAATAAGAAGAAGTAAATGAGTGAGATGTAGTCTAGTATTTGTATAGTTAGAAATGGTGTATTGCTAAGTCTCAATGGTCATGGTGCCATGCACCCCAAGGTTGGGAGATTACCTAGATTCATGTTGATATTTAGGGGATGATGAAATATGGTATTAGGCATGGTTGTAGCACATAAAGTGGAACATGAAATAAAACCAAGGTTTGAAAGTGAGAAAATTTTCACCACTATCACTTCATGATACTTGGTATTAGAGAAATATTGTAGATAGGTTCACATAGACAAGGACATTGGATGTTAGAGATGTGGACTTGATTTTTTTCATGATAGAATAAGATGGAAGTTTTGGTGAGTTCACGAAGAGCTCAATATGGAGTAGTTTGTTGTGCACGAGCTTGCCAATGCAAGGATGAACAATGATATAACTTGGGAACCATTCCAAAGAAAGTATAATTCCTTGGGTTTGATATATAAGGTAGCTAGGACGATGAATATATGTGTTGGTGTACATAAAAAATTGACTTAGTTTATCATTCTCCTATGAGTTAGGTACCATGTTGCAATGAAGACATTTTTCTAGGGGAAATTGGTCGAATATTTGTTGGTGCCAACACCTTCGAAAATGGCGGTCAATGAGATAGGTGTGAGGGAGAAAATTTGTGGTTGTCCCACACGACGGTTGGAAAAGTTCCTATTGTAGCTTGAAAAGAGTTGTTGTCTTAGTGGAGTAGCACATGGAATTAAAGGGCACATGTTTGGATTGTAGATTTTTCATGGAAATTACAATGTGGCTAACTATTAGCTTGGAAAAGATATGTTCAAGGTGATAAGTGAATAAACCATGGGTTTTACCAATGATCCCTCATGTGGAGATATGTTGTCTTGGGTTGTAAATTTCATTTCTTATAAGGAACTTTGGATGAATAATTGGGTGAATTGGGGAGATGAAGTACAACTTACTTTAGAATAAGTTACAGAACTAAGTATTACCAATATGAGGTAGTAATGATAGTTTTGAGGGGGGCTAAGATGGGGAATTTTCATAGGTCTAGTGAGGAAATTGGGTATTTTTAGTTGTCACCTTGATGAGGTGTTAGTATGAAGAAACTTAGATAATATTTCAATTGAGTTTTGTACAACTATCCATCGTAGAAAAGGAGTAAGGAATGGAATGATTGTGAGGTCAATAATTCCATTTAAGACACATATGGAGATAGAAAATAAATAATGAAGATATCTATTAATATATAACTAAGATGGGGTAGACTATATTTTAGGTAACTTGAGTATATTTTCAAATCTTTGATGAGACAGATTAGAGAGAGAAGCACATTCTTGAGCTAGGTCATGGGTGTCAAACGACACATTGTCTAGAGAGACCTCAATTAGAGTGGATAAAGTCATTTTCATAGAAGCATGTATTCTTTTATTCAAAGGGAATTGACATCCTTGTTGACCCACTTGGCCTTGCAGGCCTTGGGTAGTATATTGAGAGGTTTATAGGGTGAGTTTAGAACTTTCACTCATCATAGAGTTACATGAAAATTTTGTACATGTGAGATGAGTAGTGTGTTTTACATTTGAGTGGAAAATTAATTAGTGAAGAACATTAATCTAAATAAGGTGGTACATATTCAGATTGGACAAAATTAGCAGCACACTCATGGCTATGGATTGCACATTTGTAGTTGTTGATATGGCACGAGCGATAACACATTGGACATGGTAAGACTTGCATATTTGGAAATACTTTTATTTTTACATCTCTTCATGTTTCTTGGGTATGGAGTACACAATAGAGCTAGTAGATGGATTTTTATTTCAAGTGATTTTGCAAGGCAGTGTGATGTGATTAACTTGGTTCAATTTTTTTTTTACATGGATTCACTCGAACACCGATGTAAGGAGTTTAAACATGATGGTTCGAAGGATTGACACTTAAATTTAAGCAGGGAATTTTTAGTGAAGTTTGGATAGCGAAAGTAATGTTGTTTGAGGGTGGATGAGGTAATCAAAGTGAAAGTATAAATATTTAAGTATGGGATTAGGATGTGCATTCTTATGGGTTGGCCATGATTTTCTTATTTATCACCAAATTAGTCCACATAGTTGGGGATGCCAACACATGAAGGCATGGTAAAATTGGTGTGAGTATGAGGGTCACAAGAGTCACAACATTTTATCACGTAGAAAATTTTATGGAGTTGCAATAAGAAAGTATGGTGAGCATGATAGTTGTAGCTTGAGACATTAGAGATAGAGTTATGAGGGAGAGATACTTATCGAAATCAAATAGTTGTATTTCTTAGTCACTTTGATGGGTTTAATGAGGGTAGCGGAGGATAATTTATGAATTTTCATTGTACGATGAAAATTTAGGCTTATAGTTGTAGCAAAACTTTAGGTTTCTAGTGGCAAAAAAAATTGGGTTTCCTCGGAAGGATTAAGGAACTAGTTTAGAACAAAGTGGAGGCGTTATTCTCTTATACATGTTTCTATGGATGATAGAAATTTCTTGTGGTAGATAACATTAGAGAAATGACTAAATATATGCCCCAAAGTCGGTTGAATTTCTTAGACTTGTGGAACTTGCGGTTGCTACGACACCGAAGAAATGAATTGGTTAGAGATGGAGCATGCAAATAGCAATCCTTTGACATATAATGAAGATACGAATTGTGATATTGCATGATGGTGGAATGAATGAACTATATGGATTTGGGTAGTCCTTCTTTATATCAGTGGAGATGGGCGAGTGAGTTCCTCGTGTGTGTGAACAATCCAAGTGACTCCCCCAAGCATCGATGCAATGGATTTTTGGATTGAGAGACATGAAATTGGTTGTAATGATGGTGGATTTAATGATTATTTGGGGCACAAGTTGGGTAGTTGGGTAAGGTTTGAAATAAACCATAACATGTTATAGTAAGTGATGTGTGTGTAACATTATGCACACATAATTAAGGTTAGTTAAATGGGTGTGTGGATGCACACAAGGATTATCTACTACACATGAATGAGTTGGGTCAAGTTATATTGAGGTGTTGACATGGTCAGTTGGGTGCTAGTTCATTGAAAAAATCTTGGCTAGGAAAATATCACACAAATTTTTGATTTCCTGGTTGGGTGTGGCACATGACGATTGGGTGTGGCACATGACGAAAGTTTGACTTGATCCACTTGAAAAAATGTAATCAATAAATGTAATGGGTTCAGAACCTATACATTGACATTTCAATATGAATTAAACATATGAGCGAGAGAAAGTACTTAGCGTGTCATAGAATGGTGTGTATCATAGGATACAAGTTCATGATAGAGGAAGTGCTCAAAGAGCTCAATCAACTAGTTATTATGGAGAGTCACAAAATATGGTTTGGTCTCAGATTCTATTTACTTTGTTCGCAATTGGTGGCATGCACTACTCAAGTTGTATAAAGTAGGTGGGTGTGTGTCGTGGGAGCTTTTACATGACATACATAAGGAATGAACGTGTTGAAGGCTCTAGCATGACTTTGGGAAGGCATAGGTGTGTTGGAGGTTCTCACATGATTTGTGGTGGCATAATTGTTCCAAAATTCTTTGTACAATTTTTAAGGGTATGGTGGTGTGGAATATGTTGTTGTAGATTTGGTGGTGGGATATCACTCAATTTTAGCGCAAATTAAAGTTATTATCATATGATTATTGTGGCTAAGTGTTAGACAGAATTATTTTCACCTGATCCAAGAAATCCTCTTGTGCCTACATTTGTATGATGCACATGTTTGGAAAAGTTATTTAAATATTGTGAATGTGAATGAATTACATGTTTAAGGATAAATATTAATAAGAAGTAAGTGAGTGAGACATAATCAATGCTTGGAACACCCAAAGTGGCCATACCATTGTGTTGGAAAGGTTAGAATGCCTCATGCCCAATGGTTAAAAGAGCACCTAGATGTATTCACATTCTCTCGGGTCATGACATTATGTATATATTCTACTCAGGTTATTATCCAATGATATATTCAACATAAAGCTTTGAATTAGTATATATAAAGAATCATAGTTTATTTATTATTCTTATCATTATTTTGTGTTATATTATTTTCTGTTAAATGTATATAGAGAAGCACGCTTTTCTTTATCGTTGTTATAATTTCCCACATGCACAAATATATGTTGAATGAGATATCAAAATAGAATATTATTTAAGTGGTCATGATTTTATTTCTTATTAGACGTGGCCTTTAATATAATCTTTAAGGAAACTAATACTTAGTATTAATGAAGAAATACATAGGAATTATTAAAACATTGCCAAATAAAGAAATATTTTTTCACTTAATAACAAATTTTCATGATTTTGAAAAAGTTAAAAATTTTAACTTAAATTTCATTAATATTATTAATATTATAATCTCTTTAGTCTTCCGTTGAGTATAAAAACATTTTATTTCTGATATATAAAACTTTCCTCATAAATAAAAATTTAAATAATTTAAATGTGTTTCTAAAAATATATAAATATCTATAAAATATTATTTTAAGATATATTTCATAAAACAAATGATGTTTAATTTTACTAAATGTACTCATATGATTTTTATTTTTTTAATTTATAACTTAAATTTATTGATATTAATTATCGAATTATGAAAATATCTATAGAATTTACATTCTTTAATAGATATATATATGTAGACACCAACTCCTTTATATAGAATAATGTCATTCCATTGTGTTAATTTTTACTTAAGAAAGACTGATATTTTTCAAACTATTGATTTTTTTGTTTAATTTCATTTCACGATTATGTAATATGCATCTATTATGCAAATTTGTAAGACATGGACAACCTTCACATGTGGAAGTGTGAGAAGTTATAAAATTTTGACTAAAGTTATACTTGGCGAATAATATTTAAAATGGGTAACAAAGTGGAGTGTTATTCCAAACAAGGATGGCTGCAAGCACTTAGTCCCTACCTTAAAGGTAACTAGCTGCCTTAAAGGTGTTGGATGTTATTAATAGAAAGCACTTGAGGTCTTTAAAGGTGTTGGATGTTATTAATAGAAAGCACTTGAGGTCTTTAAGGATTGATAGATACATAGAGATTGATACTCAATTATTTGGGGTTGAAAAATAGCTTAAAGACCTAGAACCAACTCCAAGGTCTACGCAGCTTGACATGATTTTGCAACTCTTTATAGATATTTTGTAGTCTCCTCAAATTTGGTAAAATAGAGCCAAATTATGATGAAGTGGTAACAACTATGATATGATGAAATAATAACTCATTTAAATGCGTTACTGCAGGTTAAATAGGTTCTGAAATGATTTGACTAGTAGTCAGAGAACAGATGAATAATAAATGTAATACACAATGTCAAGTGAACCAAGGATCAAGTAAGCCATAGTCTAAATCGGAAATTCCTTCAAACAACACAAATGTAAAACTCTTTTCTCCAGATTAGTTGACCAATTGTTCATAAAAGATAAAACCTCATAAACTATTGTTGTCAATTTTAGAACTAAGCTTAATTTTGTTCCATTTTATTCTACACTTTTACAACTAAGAAAAGTGTCAGAAGATACTTCTGAAACAATACCACAGTTGTAACAGTAGAGGACCTATTCCAAGAAATTGACTTCACTGTACCTCAAATAAGAATTAGGAAAAATTAAATATCTAAAATTCTGATATGAAATATGCAATACTTGATACTTATTTTGATCACTACTATTGAAATGAAGATCGGACTAAGTTGTAAAATAAAGCAAGCTTGTATTGTATAAGAAATCCCTACTAAACTAACTAGTAGATGAGCTGTAACTTAAATAATACATCACAATGCAGTATTCATCAACTAATCTAGATCTCCATCAACAAAATTCCTTGCATAAATTACTCCAATCGATTTCAAATTCATCTTTGTGTTGGTCATTAAAATTTTCATTTCACACATGGCACCAATGCAATCCTTATGCTTTGAATACAGATTTAATCAATTTTTGAGACATATTATCTTTTCAATCTTCTTTAACACAAGATGTCCTTACTTAATATTAAAGTTGAGTTCTGTATTTTATTGCTTCAATCAGCAATAAAAACATGAAATTTCGTGCCCTCTAGAAAGCACATGCTTTTACCAGAAAATGGAAACTAACCTTCCAGCACTCTATCCATGTTATTAAAAGCTAGCTTCTTTGGTAATTGTTTACTATTGCTACAAAGGCAGTATAAAAAGGCCATACCTTCCAAAGGCCATACACACAACCACGAGCAACAATTTCCATGAATATTTGATCTGGATTAAGGCTGAAGGGATTAAACTACTGACTCCTTAAATAACTTGTAGGAACTAGCCTAGGAAACAACATTTTGTTGAGAACACCTTCGAACAAACCCACTGAGTTATGTTACAAATGAACGAAAGGAAAATAACTGCATATATTTATTATTTTCATGGATAGATAATGAAGCATAACATAAATCAGCCACAACTCTCCTACAAAGCATTGAATGACAGAAAGAAGATGCTGACAAAAGCTTTCAAAAGGAATCCGGAAGAAGGTACATCTATTACTTTGACCTGCATCGGAAATGACATCACTAATAAATTGAGTAAGAAACCACCAACTTGCATAAAATTACTGAAAACAATTGTAGATTAAAGTGAAACAGGAGAGCTGTCAAACACGATAATCATCCTTTGGCAAAAAATTCCTTGAGAAAAATGAAAACGCAACTTAGCTTATACCTCTCTGACCCAAGACTCGTGTTCCACAGGTATAAGTCAACATTCTACTTAATATCGCCATTAGTAAGGTAGATGACATAAGAGCATTTAAAGGCATCTAAATTTACAAGAGTCTGTCTTCCAGAAATAGTGAGCTATTAGTGCATAAACTATCTCTTACAATGTTAATTGTTTCAAAATCCATGACACTCAAACACGTGCCTTAGGTTTCTCTATTGCCACACACGATGAACTCACATTCCAATTAAAAAAAAATCGAGAAATCTGAGACAGTGTGCTTACCGGAGAAGCGAATTGTTATTAATGCAACATAGTTACAAAGAGTTTGTTGAAACTCTTAAGCCTTCCTTGAACATGGGGTTTCATGTGATAGGGGTGTTATTATTGGAAATAGGGGATGAAGCATGATGTCTATACAATATCAATTGCCAACAATGCAGATCCCATGTTTGAAATTAAATTGGTGTGATCCTCTGGTAGCTCTTCCCCACAAGAGTCTCCACCTTCTTTATATAAAATTCCTGACCAGTGATATGTGGCACTATAAATTTTCATAATACATTGGCAAAAAATTTCATAATACATGGAATAGTCACATGAAGGATTTTAGCCAAGATACATAACACCATGCTACCAACACCTCGCAAAATCCTCTTTAAAACACTTGCAATACATGTAAAGATGTATACACATTCATAATCATCGATTTACAACTTAATTAAATATAAATCCCTGTGGGCCCACTATCTTACCACTTGTCTATCTTGTCTTAACCCAACAGCATAACGCATGTACGATGGACAAAAAAAAACAGACGTCTATACTACAGACATATTCAGAAGTTAGGTTTCTTCATTGAATTAGTAAAACTAAGTTGGTGTTAACGTGATTCTAGGAAGTTCTCCTTTGAATCAGTAAAAAAATCAAGATGGAAATAAGGATCCAGATGCTTACATTTCAAGTTTCACTAAATGCTTGAATGCCGCAAGTTCGCTTCGCCCCTTTACATTTGAATTCAGGCACCCAGGTCCGTTGAATTCACTATATTTTTGGTATAATAGTAAGTGTGAAGCTTTTTAAAGCTTTCATGAAAATACGGCTTCGGGATTCTGCATTATATACCTCATCGTACATGGATATGTTATGGTTAGGAAGGTTGGATAATTGAAGGACTTGCGTGGGAGAGCTATGTTTACACTAGTTTCATTTTCAAAATACGGTTTCACTCACAATTTCTTTAGAGAAACCTAGTTTGTGTCAAACCAGATCTATAGCTCTCTCAATTTCCTTAAAGAAGCCCTATTTTTGTGAAATAAGGTTCGAAGCTCGCTTAACTGTCAATTTCTTTGAAGAACCCTGGTTTGTGTGAAGCTATATATGTAGCACTTTCAGCTTTATTTTACCCATTTTTTCCCATACTAAAGTATTTCCAGCATTTCCAGATCCTTAGCAACAAACTTCAGTTAAATGCTTTTTGATTACAGATATATTTTCCCTAAAATCAAATATAGAATCTAGTTACTTATTAGAAACTTATAAACTTACAAAGAAGAGAGTGTAATATGGCATACGGGCATGAGTTTGCCTTCAGATTTGCAATATCAAATGATCTAATCCTTGCAATTGAGGCATGTCCTAAATATGGATGTGTCTTAAGAGCAGTTTTTCAAATTAGCATGGCATCACTAGTGCAGGATAACCACTTACATGCCAATTTTACTGCTAGACCTGAGAGGGTACGTGGCACGAGAATCTTGCTGGCTCAATCGCTCATGTATTTAATGGTTTCTTCCAGACCATCTCTAACTATCTCTAGAAGTGGTCGAATTAGTGTGTTTCCCTCCATATTTAGCAGCTTCAGCTTCACCAGACCTTAAAAGAAATCGAGAAGAGTTTTAATCTTGTTATAACTTTTGTCTAATTCAACAAGTAAACACAACCCACAAATCAAATCTGGCAACACATTCAAGTAGCCAAAACTACAACTCACATTAAGAGTTTGAAGGCTTACCAGGCTGTCAATGTCTTTAGGTAGATATCATAGCTTGTTCATATGGACATCCAGAACATGCAGAGACATCATGAATGGGATGGAGAGTGAAGAGGTAGCAGTGGAGAAGGGAGATAAGAAAGTTTCTTGGAATGTATAGAGAGCCTCTGCAGGTTAAACAATTTGATTTCGACTGTCTCAGGCATCCACTCCAGCTTGTTAAAATCGGCAATAAGCTCTTCGAGCGTACTGATAGAATTAATTTGTAATATGTTAGCCGTAAAATCATAGAATCCATTAGATTTCAGAGAATTAGATCTTTAAACCTAGTGTTTGCAAGCAATTTTTACCTGCAATATTGAAAAATTTGGCAAACAAGCTCCCGAAAACATGGAGTACCTTGAATTAAATGTTCTTGGAAAATACAGTGGGCTCGAATAGAATTTTTACCGGAAATTTAGAATGCTCTTGGGAAATTATTCTTTATCAAATATGCCACCAAGTTGATTTGAAGCTTCAGTTTCATTAAGCTTCATTGATGACAGTACATAAGCAGCAAAAGCAAAAGCATTACCAGTTTAACCGGCTTATTCCTCATTCCTCGCAGCACAAGGAGTCTAGAAAAAACACAAGTATTCCTGTACCAGTCGAAGGCCTAGAACCCTATAAAACTGAAATAGTTTTGTATCAAAGATGTCACCAGGATGATTACCACATGTCACCAGGATGATGATTTTGATTTAATTTAAAACCAAATGTCACCAGCATGTGCCAGCAAATCACCAATGAGTGCCAAAAGCTGAATTAACATGTATAATTTAACAAAAACATAAAACATTTGTATAATTTAACAAAAACATAAAACATTTGTTGCTAGGGATCTAATGCTAACATTAGTTTGATTTTTGAAATACTAAGCACACAAACTGAAACATAATATAAGCTTTTTGGCCTCTCCGCCTCGGCAAGAGGCCAAAACCATGAAATAAATTACTATATGTTTAAACAATCAGATAGCGTGTATAAACTATAAGAGCTAATAAAACCATGAAATAAATTACTATATATTTAAACAACCAGATAGCGTGTATAAACTATAAGAGCTAATAAAAAGAAAGCAAAGTAATATTAAAAACTCGTTTTCGATTACTATAGTCCCATGCCTAAATGCAAAGACTAATAAGGTTTTTCACTATTAAAAGTCTATTCATTTTTATTTTGTTTCTTTATCTTCCAAGTGAGAATAATATTATAATAAAAAGACTATTATAATGTAGGTTGCCAACATGGTTAAACCAATAAAATCGTTTAAAAATGAAATATAACAATGTATAACACCGCCTTTTAGATTATTCACTATTAAGACTCTATTCATTTGTAATTTTATTCCTTCATCTTCAAAGTGAAAAGAATATTATAACGCAGGTTGCCAAAAAGGTTAAACCAATAAAATCACATGTAAATGAAATATAACAATGTATAACAACGCCTTTTAAATTTGGTTTGGTTTATAAAAAAGGAAAAAGAAAAAGCGCAGAGATACCTACTTTGTTTACACCACGCATCACGAGCAAATCAGTTCTTTAAATATCAAATCACCGCTCTCATTTTCCCAAAAGTATAGCACACACCATCCCTATTTTTACTATGTATAAGCATAACTATCCACTTCCCTTGCACCATGTAATATTAGGCGCGTTGCTTGTTCCACGTGTTTTACATGATGGGCTGTGGTTCAACTATGTAACGTGTAAGTAATGTAGGAGTATGGGATCAAGCATGTTTCAACAAGTCGTAGATAAGTATATGAAGAAGCTTGGTGGTGCTGCATTTTATTGAAGGTTATTTATTATGATATAATTTTTAATCTTAGAATATAATAAGGAATACTATTTTTATTCAAGTTAAATTTTAAAATTGTAGTATATTAGATTTTTAATATTAAAAATTGTTTGGAACTTGTAAGTTTATCTAAAATCTTTATCTTCTATATGGTAAGAATTATTCTCTAGTTATTTCTAGAAGCTTCCATTACATTTATAGATTACATGGTTGTAAATTTTTTAGTCAAGCAATGAAGTGTTTTATTCTTCGTTCTTTAATTGTAATTGTTTTATTTCATATAAGGATTTTAATTTATGCACTTTCTTTCTTGGGTTTATACACTTCTAAACGGTATTAGATTTCTGACTGCAACGTGTTCCTTTTTTTCCAGAGATTTACTGTAGTTTGGGTTCAATCGCTTTTGATCTACGTAGGGGGGCACTTTTTATGTAGATCTAATGTTTTTGAAAGGTCTCTTTCTTATCCTATTGTTGGATATATATATCTACATAGCATCTCTAGTTACTCCAAATATCTCGAGATTTTTGGGATGTTGTAAAAAAGCCATGTCTTTTTTTTTAAAGAGTTTTTGCATTGGTTTTGATAAATATTGCCTTATTCTACCGTGGTTGGAAATGAGAAGATTTGGAATCCACTCATTGCAGGAGGCATGCAGACGTGTCTTTACTTCCTCAGGTTAAGAGTTTCATTACTTCCTAGGCTTGATATGGATCGCTCTAAATATAATTGGAAAAGATTTGAAAGGTTTTGCTAATTCATAAATTTTCCCAAGCTATATTTTTTTATGAAGTTTGAATTGTGAAGATTTTTTTTTTAAACGTGGGGAAGAGTTTAATAGAAAAAAAAAAAATAGTCAAGTAAGAAAATGGGTTTTTGGTTGGGAACAAAATATTTTTGTAAATACAAGTGGGAATAGAAGTTATGATTGTGCATGAATGTGGTTGACCATGATGCTCATTGTTGATGATAATTGAAAGGGATTTTTATGGTTGACCATGTATGATATAAATATTTAACTTGATTATGCATTTCATTCATTGGACAAGTAAGAATTATGTCAATGGTTGATTTTGTCACTTACAATTCTAATGTTCAATGGTACACTATGACACTTTTATTATATGATCCAAAAATAAAATATTATCATAGGTTATAAAGTTGGAATAAAATAATTATTAATATAAGATATTAAATTAATAATTATTATTCTAGAATATTTAATTATTTTATGGAGATATTTAGAATTAGCATATTGTTGTAACAAGATATGAATCTCCAAATGTGTCGTATCTTAGGCTTTTTGTTAGCTAGTTATTTGGAATAGCATTTAATGTAAGTGGACACTTGTTATTTAATAAGTGATCCATAATTAGTGGTAGTTAGGACATTGAGCATATAAATAGCTCATTGCAAGTGTGTTTTTGTTGTTCGGGTGTAAACTCTTGCACAATTCCAAATGTAATTGTTTTTATAATTAATAAGATTACGTGTCTGAGGACACTTCGGTCATTATTGTGGTATCAGAGCTATGGTAATGCTACAGTGGATGTGAGGAGGAGATTCCAACTCTACAATTTCTTGGAAAACTCCATTGAATTGATCAGAAAATGATTGGTAAGAAATTTGTCATGTTTTTTTGTTTAAAAGAACATAAATTTTATTATTGATTTTATATTTGTAAATTCTAGAATCATTTTTATTATTAAAATAAATAAATTGCAAAATCAGTGTGACATTGAGGATGTGAAAAAACACTACAAGAAATAGTTTATAATTTCTGTATGAGTGGTTCGGTTCACTTGATCATAATGATAAGGGGGTCTATTTTAACAGTTTTAGAGCAAGTTGAGTTTAAAGGTATTGTGATTCCTCTTTAGTGGAATTGAACTCAGATCGAGATAGCTGTGAAGCCGAAAAAAATTGTTGCTGCATAAGATCTTGATGACTTTATCAAGGAAAAGCAAGATTTGACTCAGTCTTAACGTGAGTCCCTAACTACGTAATTGCAAAAAAGCAGTGGTTCCAGCCCTTATGTAACAGTGTAATCTATAATCTCGAACAAAGATTTATTTGGCACACGATAATTTGACTGATTGATTTTCAGTGTTTTTCGTTATGAAAGTTTTTAGACTTCATCGTTAGTAAATAGCGATGAAATTATTTGAAAGATATTGAAGTGTCATGCAGAAGGCTTGTATCAGTTTGTTCCCAAGGCGGTGCAGCGGTGGTAAAATACTACAAGTCCCCAATCTATCAGGAAAAATTTCCGCTGCTAATGGTCAATCATCACATTGTGCGGCTTCACATATTAAGAATTTTGACAATACAGCGCTGGTTGTTGTTAGCAGTATTGATCCTTTCAGGTACCTCGTTGTACTTTCCCCTGCCCACTTTTCTCACCAGTTGATATATATCCAGATCACCCCACGACACAACGAGGGATTCGTAATCACTACACCCATGGAGACTATGAGTCGAATTTATTTGGATTTGAACTAACTCCTTGCCTCCTCCAAGGCTTGGAGTTTCCCAGTTTGATTCGCGTTCTACTCTTCCTTCACTGAACCTAAATTTCTAGAGTAAGAGGAGTGGTGGTGAAGTATTCTGCGATTTGCAATGGCATGGAATCAACATCCAGCCAGTAAAGCCAGCGTCAACTAGTCAAGAGCTAGCCTGAAGGACAAGTAAAAAAAATCCAGTGTTTGACAGTGTTTGTTTTTTTTTTTAAGGTGAATCTGAAAAGTTTTTTCTGGAGAGATAAGGAATATTTTTTAATTTTTTAAATTTCAAAGAGATAAGTCATATTTTATTTTGGAGAGATAAAGTATATATATATTTTTTGTAATTTTTTACTGGAGTAATAAGGATTTTGTAATATTTGTGAAGTAATAAGGTTATTTGTAATTTTTTGGAGTAATAAGGAGATTTTTCTTTGTAGTTTGTTTCTAGAGAGCTAAGTGTGACTTCAAGTAATTTTACTTTGAGGGGGGGTAACAATTTTTTTTACCAGATTTTGCAAGAGCATCATTGTAAAAGTCAAATTTTTAAATTTACCTTGTAAATATTTGAGAAATTGACTAGAGCCAAGTGCAAAGCTCAGTCATTTTTCTCCTGTTTCAACAACTATACGAGGGTCAAGGCCAAGCCCCGATAGATCGTTTTTTTGCATGGCGTGTGTCGTGGAGTGTTTCGTGTGATGAGTTGCTCAATTTTTTGTGCTTGATTCTTTTGGTGCACTGCTTCAACACTCAAATGTCGAAATTAATTAATCCGTTCTCTGAAACTGATAAGCTAGAAGGAGTGAAATCTTATAAGACATGGAGACATCTAATTGAAAGAACTCTTATTTTTAATGAATTATGGCATGACATTTGTGATGGCAACATTAAGCCAAATAAACCAACAGATCCAACTTCACTTGCAAAATGGGAAATAAAAGATGCCAAGGCATTAGCTCTTATAAAAGCTTCAGTTAGTAATGAAATGTACATACACATTGAGAATTCTTCAGATGCATGGGCTGCTTTACATACATTCAAAGATCTCTTTGATACACAACATGAATCAAATAAGGTTGATCTTCAATTAAAATTACTTCAACAGAAATTGAATGAAGGTGGTGATGTCCTTGAGTACATTTCACGGCTTAAAAACATTAAGAAAGAAATCATCAATGTTGGCTTTCAAGTTGTTGATGAAATCTTCTTCACTAAAATTTTAATTGCTGGATTGCCATCATCATATACTCATTTTTTGGAAACTTTGCAAGTCACTGGCAAGTTAGAGAAGATCAAATTTGATGAAATGAGTGACATTTTATCACAACATGATAAAAATTTTGGGAAGAAGAAGCAGATTGGGGAAGATGTCTTCTTCACCGAAGCCAGTTCAAGCAACTCCTCGGCTGACAGTTCCAGACACAAAGGAAGAGGTAATTTCAGTCCAAATCAAGCTGTGCAAGGTCATGGTCGTAGTCAACACAGAGGAAACAATTCCAGCAGAGGCTCCAATTCAGGCAAAAACAATTTTCAATGCAGAGGAAACAATCAAAATAGAGGATATCATTAAGGCACAGGATAGAGTCCAGGGAGAGGACAAACTCAAAAAAGAGGTCAAAGCAGAGGCCAAGGATAGTCTCAAGGCAGAGGACAGTCTCAGGGAAGAGGCACTGATTTGAGCCAAATTGTTTGCATGCGATTTAATAGAGTTGGTCAATATACAACAAATTGTAGAACTTCTATTGAGAAAATTTCTAAGTTTCATCCAAACTCAGCATAGTTTGCAAATGATGAATATGATCATGATAGTTCCAAATACGTCTTCACCAACACAGAAGCAACAACTTTAGAGATTTCAATATTTCTCTGAAGTGATTATGAATATGCATGGATTCTTGATATAGGGTCAACTCAACAAATGACATTTCGATGTGAATTCTTCTGGATTTTCAAAGTAAGTCATCTGAATTCAATCTATCTTGCTGAAAAAACCAAACATACTCCTTTAGGAAAAGGTGTAGTTAAATTTTTTTTACCTGGCATTGGAGAAAGAATGATTTCAGATGTCTGGTATGTCCCAACAGTCAAGAAAAATTTGTTCTCCTTAGTCACGATTCGACAAGCAAGGCATACATTGATTATGAAAGATGGCTTAGTTAAAATTAAATCAGTCAAACTAAACATGCAATAGTAATGACAGGTTATGAAGAAGGAAAACTGTTAAGGATGAAAAGGACAGTTATTCCAAGAAATTATGACTTTGCAGGCACAGCAAGTACAGATATTTCACCGATTAGATTATGGCATGTCAGATATGGCCATATCAACTTTGACTGTCTCTTTTAGTTACAAAAACAGGGCATGGTTAAAGGATTTCCAACCTTCAAAAGGGAAAATGCAAAGTGTGAATCTTGCATTTTTGGAAAACAACATTGACAGACTTTTTCTACAAGTTCATGGCATGAAAACAGGCATTTGAAATTGGTCCACAGTGATATTTTTGGACCTTTCCCAACCTCACTTGGAAGTTGCAGATTTTTCCTACTCTTTATTGATGATTTAGCAGGATGACTTGGGTATATTTCTTGAAGAAAAAGTCAGAAGAATTTGAAAAGTTCAAAACTTTTCATCAGCTTATTGAAAATGAAGTAAAGGAGAAGATTGGCACTCTTCGAACTGACAATGGTGGAGAATTCACTTCAAATGAATTCAAAAAGTATTGTGTGGATGATGACATAAAACGACATCTTACCAATGTCTACACTCTGCAGCAAAATGGGGTAGTAGAAATAATGAATCATACCTTGTTAGGAATGGTGCGATCTATGTTAACTTTCAAAAAGTTAAGTCCTTCACTTTGGGCTGAAGCCATTACTTGAGAAACAGATCTTCCACAGCCTCTTTAGACTGAATCACGCCTTATGAAGCATGGTTTGGTTTCAAACCTCAAGTTAAGCATCTCAGAGTTTTCAGATCAGTTTTTTATGCCTTAGTTCCAAAGGAAAAAAGAACTAAGCTTGATGCACGAAGCTTGAAGTGCACAATGATCAGGTATTCTGATGAGAAGAAAGGGTACCGACTTTTTTCAAATGAGAAATTTATTGTAAGAAGAGATGTGATTTTTGATGAAAATGAGAATAAGAGTACCGAAGAATTTGAAAGTCTTCTTCAAAAGTTAGAAACAAAAACTGATAAAAGAAACAAAAATTTACAAAGTCAACCAAATTCACCAAGTTGGTATGAACTTGAATTTCCTTCATCTGATGATGATTCATCCAGTCTGCCTTCTTCATCAACGCCATCCAGGTCTTCTAGTAGTTCATCCAACTCTCCTAGCAGCAACAGTTCTTCTGACAATGACTCTCCACCACGAGAATCTGCGGTTGATCAACAGACATCAATTTACATCAACCCGCTTTTTAATGATGGTGATTTTTCACAAGCTCAAACCAGTGAACATCAATTGCCGAAATGGTCAGTTCAACTTTTGAAAGATGTAAGGCATAATGAAAAAAATAAAACAGGAACAAGGGGATCAAAACAAAATGAATGCAATTTTGCTTTGATAGCAAATGATTTTACTGAACTTTCTTCTTATCAAGAGGCAGTAAAACATAAAGCATGGAAAAAGGCTATGGTTGATGAGTATTAGGCAGTTCAAGACAACAACACTTGGCAACTTGTTGATTGTCCTCAGCATGTTAAACCTATTGGATGCAAATGGGTTTATTGAATTAAGTACAAGAAAAATGGTGATATTGACAAGTATAAAGAAAGACATGTTGCTAAAGGTTTTGCGCAATAGGAAGGGATATATTATGAGGAGACGTTTTCTCCTACAGCTAAATGGAACACCATCCGCCTCACACTTGCTTTAGTAGCTCAACAAGGATGGAAAGCTCATCAAATGGATGTAAAAAGTGCTTTTCTCAACGAAGATTTACAGGAAGAAGTGTACATGACACAAGCACCAGGTTTTTAAATTGAGGGACAAGAACATAAAGTCTACAAACTGATAAAGGCTTTATATGGCTTAAAACAAGCTCTCCGAGCTTGGTATTGCAAAATGGATGAATACCTTCGCAAAGTTGGTCTTCATTGCAGTGACTCTGATAATACCTTGTATGTACGCCAAAAAGGTAAAAATCTGGTGATTTTGGTTATGTATGTCGATGATTTGATCATCACATGAAACAATGATGATCACATTGACCAGGTGAGGTGAAAAGGGAGTTACATGCAGGTTTTAAGATGACAGATTTGGTACTACTTCACTACTATCTTGGAGTTGAAGTATTCCAACGTTGACATTAGATCTTCATTTCTCAGAGTAAGTATGCAGCAGAAATTCTTCAACGATTTGGAATGTAGGATTGCACACCTGTTCTTACCCCTATGGAACAAAACTTGAAACTTTAAAAATTTGAAGGGGGGGGAATGGTGAATGACAATTATTATCTACAGTTTATTGGTAGCTTGATTTATCTAACAACTACTCGACCAGATATTTCTTATGCCGTCAGTATTCTTTCCCGCATTATGTAGGAACCACGAGATAGCCACTGGAATGCAGCTAAAAGAGTTCTTCATTATATCCAAGGAACAAAAGATTTTGGTCTTCTTTACAAAAAGACTAAAAATTTTGTACTTGGTGGATTTTCAAATGTCGACTTTGCTGGCAGTATTGATGACAGGGCATCAACCTCAGGTTACTTAATGAACATGGGGTCAACTGCAGTTTCGTGGAGTTGTAAGAAGCAAGCTACAGTGGCCACTTCTTCAGCAGAAGTGGAGTACATTTCGGCATGGGAAGCATCATGTGAGATTTTTTGGTTACGTCGAGTTTTACAGGACTTTGGAATTCCTTTAACAGAAGCTACTTCGTTATTCATCGACAATCAGTCAGCAATAAAGCTTGCCAAGAATCCAGTTTTTCATTCAAAGACAAAGCATGTGGACACCAAGTATCATCATATCAGATCAGTCATTGCAAAGGACGTCATCAAGCCGATTTATTGTCCTTCAGAAGATCAGGCCTCCAACATTTTCAAGAAACCTCTTGGTAGAATAAAATTTACTAAGTTCAGGGATGAACTTGGTATCTATTGTAATGTATATTTGGATCATAGGTGGGAATGTTAGATGATCCAAAAATAAAATATTATTATAGGTTATAAAGTTGGAATAAAATAATTATTAATTTAAGATATTAAATTAATAATTATTATTCTAGAATATTTAATTATTTTATAGAGACATTTAGAATTAGCATATTATTGTAACAAGATATGACTCTCCAAATGTGTCGTATCTTAGGCTTTATGTTAGCTAGTTATTTGGAATAGCATTTAATGTAAGTGGACACTTGTTATTTAATAAGTCATCCATAATTAGTGGTATTTAGGACATTGAGAATATAAATAGCTCATTGCAAGAGTGTTTTTGTTGTTCGGGTGTAAACTCTTGCATAATTCCAAATGTAATTGTTTTTCTGATTAATAAGATTACGTGTTTGAGGACACTTCTACCATTACTTTGGTGTTACATGCATTGCTCTCTTATACATTGAGGACTTCTAAATTTTTATTTACTTTAGCCAATGACTCCTTATCACTTTAAAGTAAAAATTTTAATGCAGCTTATTACTAATGAACCCTTGGCTAAACCGAGGGGGCGAGGGGTGAATCAATTTAGTACATACATGGACATTTAAAACTCTTTTCATTCAACTCAATTACACCTTCATTCATAAGCAACTTAGTACATAATGAGACAACAAACTTAATGTGTGGACAGAAAGTAATTAAGAATATTAAAACATCACATCATTACATAATGATCAAGCACATAGAAAATAGATATAAGTGGAAACCCATAAGGTAGAAAACCACATCTTATTATTGTTGTGATGCAAAGGCAAGCTCCAACTCCCCCTCCACACTAAATTTTTGTAGGCTTCAACCTACAAGAGGCTACTACCTCAAATTCTGCAAGATATAACTTGCAAGGAAGCTCGAACTCCCATTTATTTTTTCTCTAGGCTACAAATTGAAATGGAAGCACCAAATCCCATGTATTTTCTTTAGGCTACAACCCATAGGAGGCTCCTACCTCAACCAGCTCCAAATAGACATCTATCAAGCTACAAATTGAAACAAAAGCACTAACTCCCATGTATTTTCTGCAGGCTACAACCCACAAGAGGCTCCAAAATCACCCAACTCCAACTCAAAATTTAACAAGCTACAACTTGAAATGAGACTACAATCGCCTCACTCAACATGAAACTAAAATGCTGATTTACCTGGATATCAGCTCTATTATACTCCTTCTCCACTGCTGCCTCTTCACCCTTCATATCTACTTCATATTAGCTCCTGATATACACAACATCTCTATCTGTTAGAAAATAATATATATAATAGAGCAATGCAACATATAAAATATGTGGAAAACACAAGCACACAATACACATAAAACCAGAGAGACACAGATATACGTGGTTCACCCAGTTTGGGCTATGTCCACCTTGAACAACTAGTCCTTCCTTTCTATTATCCAACAAAATGAAGAGACACAACCTACAACAGATCTATTGTAATATCCTTTGTTCTCTCTCATAGTATCCCTATCTATTTCTCACTCTGAGAATACACATACCATACAAAGCCGCAATACAATACCCCCATACAAAGCAAGGGGTTGCCCTTTAGGGAAAAAAACCCTAAACTAAACATAAATTCTACCATCAGATCATCCGCCTAATGAACGGCCCATATTGCCTAGAAATTAATATACTTTTACAAGGCAATTTTACATATGTTTTTAGCTTCAGGGGCGCTACCCCCGAAACCCCCCACCAGGAGGGGCTCCATAAAGTCATAGTCACCCCCCCCAGACCCCCCAGGCAGTATTTAATTATGAGCGACAACACTGTGATACAAAATAAACAAGATAATCAGGCTCCACACCCAACACTATCAACTCTCTCTTATTCTTTGACTTTCCAACCTTCTACATCTCCCTTACCTTCTTTCGCTTTTTTCCATTTTGCAACTTTCTTTCCTCACTGTGCACACTGATATTACATGTTTTATACAGATAACTTCATGGTTTTTTGAACTCTATATGGGAATACAAAGTGAACATACATGACTCTTTACCTTCCACCCACTCATATCCTCACTCAACATATTCTAAATGTTACAACAATATATACATTTATTTCAGTATCAAATGGAGTTTTTCTTTTCCTAAAGAGACTTGCCTTTGCATCACAAACAATATAAAATAATCAAGGAATTTACATTTACATTTAAAATAATATTTCAATTCAGCCCTTTCATTTTCTTAATTTTCTGTTCATTTTCTCTTCTCTGACTATTGTTATATTTCCAATTGTGCAGCATAACCACCTTTTTCCTTACTCGACCCAGCTGGCATGTTCACAATAGTGCAAACATATGCTCCTTTGTCTGACTCTGCGTATTTGCCTTCCTTCTCTGACCCACATCATTCAACCTTCTTCTCTTTTCCTCTATGTCTTGTCATCTACCCAAGTCTCCTTATGATGCGTTCAAACTTTCCTTTTAACTCAGTGTAGCAACTGCATAGCATTGTTCTGCACTTAGAGTCAGGTCTTACCCGAGTCTACTCCTGTTTAGAATTTTCTTTATACACCCGAGTCCTTTTCCTCTAAAATATATCACGTTTGGTCACATCTATCACATTTTGACGTTCCATAGGTTTTATGTTATAATATCCTTTTCCTCCTCTGATGTGATTTAACACAGGAAATGCTTTACATCCAGATTTGAAATATTTCGGAGTTCACCTTTGAAACTGCATAGCATTCGTGCCTCTTTATCACACTACACAAGTTTCGCTCATAGTAATAACAAGTTTCTCTTATCAAATGCGATATATGATGTTCGATATGCGAATGGGTCCCATGTTGGACTTCAAATCCTTTAGTCTTTGGCTTTGTAACTCCATCGCATCCACTCCTCTTTATCACAATTCGCAACTTTAATAATTTCACGATATTTTTGATTTTACGATTCCACAAATCGACCCGAAAACCTTATCGCATGTCACACCTTCTAGTATTATCCATAATGGGTTTTCCTTATTTTCTGCAGTATGGGATATAATTCTCATCGCAACTTAAAACATATAACTTGCAATTATTTTGCAATAAACATAAAAATCATTGATTGTGATGTACAGTATGGGTGCTAGGTCCACGTCATCATGCCACATCATCTTTCCATGTCACTGCTACAACATCGCCATGTCATCTTGCCACATCATCTTTCCATGTCATCTTGCCATGTCACTGCCACATCATCACCACGTCACTACCATATCATCTTTCCATGTCATTGCCTACATTTTTCATTTCGCAATTTCTATGTCTTATCACATCACAACTTCACAAGTTTACATTTATGTCATTAACTCTCATACCATATCGCATGCGCTATGTGATATGCGCAAGGAACTCGACCCAACACATGGCTCCTCACTGCATCATAACTTAAACAATTTAACTTGTGATTTATTAACACGTAAATATAAAATTTTCTAATTGCGATTTGTGATATCTTCAAACAGTGTTCTGTACGTACATTTTCATGACTTGACCCCGACCTATGCAATGATCTAAACGTAAATAAGCACAACTCTGCCCTTAACCTGCACATGGTTTTGAACGTAAAATAACACGACTCAAAATACTCCTCACATTTTTTCTTCATTTACAGACGCGTTTGTTACTTTACTTAGGCACGTTCACGACTATGCCCACTCATGAACGACTTGACCCATCATGTTCACATCTCAACCCAAACTTGTTGCCTTTTTTGTGTTCGCTCCTTGATAAAGATTCTAATGTTTCTCCTCTCTGCTCCTCTACCTCAGATAATGATCTAATGCTTCTCCTTACCTCTCTGATGCTCCTCTGGCTCTCTTTGATGCTTTCTCACTGCATCATTGCCTCATCTTCTCCTTTGCCTTTTTGTTGTTGCTTCTCTGCTCCTTTTCCATCAATGATAATTCTGGTGTTACTCCTTTCTGTTTCTTTTCCATCAATGACAATATTTATAACAACCTTCCCGTTTGGCATTGATGGCAACACATCGAAAATACTCCAATACTTCCTCCAATACTTCCTCCCCCTTTCATTCTAAGAAGTGTCTTTCTTCCTCTTCTTGTTTTTCAGAAGTGCCTTTCTTCTTCTTCTTTCTTTTCCTCCCCTTTTGCCATCAATGGAAAGGGTTACACATTTTTGCAATGTATTTTCCATCATTGCATTACTTCTCTCTGATTTGTGTATAACCATTATTCATTCTATTCTTTTTATATGAAATGAATATACACACTCCATCTATTCATTACACACTTGATGAATCCTTTTGTATTTGAATGAATAGAACTAATCCACCATTGTATTAATGCTTTCTGGTCTTCTGCATACATAGTGGGTGCTGATTTATGTTACACATAAACATTGCTTTATGTGCACTTCAACATTACAAGAGTGTAGTAGACCATCGTAGTGACTGCATTGAAAACTTCATAAGAAAGATGAGCATTGTTGAGATAACACTTTGAAAATCATGAATATGCTGCAAATTGATGCTATCCCAAACTTCTGAGAATGTTGTAAGGCATGTCACCATAGAATGTTTTGTAATTTTTTCCCTTACTGCTTGACAGTGGTGATAAGTGCTAGAATTCTTAAGATATAATCAGTGCAAGCCAAAAGCCCTTGATGCTAATGTAAACAATGAGTCCAAACAAAGATTACAACTTATTGTAATATTAGACAATATCTTTCAATTTTAAAAGGACCCAATGCCTTTAATATTGTACATAGCATATTCAAAACAAACCCTTGGGGATAGATACATTCAAAGTATTAGTAAAATTTCACTACCAATTATACAATTTCATTTTTAACACAGGAAGGTATTTGTGTGAATGATCAAACTCTCTGTAGTGGTGAAATATCAGTAATTTCTTTTTGCTAAAGTAAGCTTTAGATGAATCAATAATAGACTCTTTGAACTTCAATAGTAATATTAACACAGCTAGCCCATCATTCTTCAAATACTTAACTTGTTCTATCATAATGACCTTCAAAAAAACATCTTCAATTTTTTTAATTGAAATCTTAGCAAACAAACCTCACATAGCTTTATGAATGATATTAAGAGAGAGGTCTTGAAGATATATCTGTACTAACTTGAGGAAGGCATGCAATTATATCCAAGAATAGATATTGCTTCAATGCTCAATATAACACTTTAAATGCAAAAAAGATAATGATCCTTTGGCACTTTTAATCACCTTTTCATGCTTTAATAATGTAGCTCGACATTCTCCAACATTTACAATGAAAATATACTTTGCAATAATCAGAGAAATTAGAGCTTATTCCTCATATACTATAATGCTGATAAAGCTGGGAATACTTCCTTGATGTATTTATGCCATACCACCACCATGATGCATACCATAACATTTGGATCCTGAGGACCTGTATCATACCACTGCTCCAATAATAACACTTGGGATAACACTTTTCTTATTCATCCTTCCTAAAATAATTTTCTTTCATTATCAATACTTGTAGTGAGACACATAGTGTAATCATCCTGTTAGTTTACAAGTTCATGAATGATGTTCCCTTTATCACCATGGTTGCTTTCTACTTTCTCTTATTCCATCAATATGTTGGCTATTGAATGCTTCAGGTGTCCTTATTCCTCTATAGTTCTCGACTAGAGGAATTGTCCTTTGCCATATTGAACTTTTAGCTGTTCTTATTCCAAGCAGCTCTTCTTTGAAAATTCTTATGGGGAATTTTTATGAATGACTCTCCCCCTGGGATGTTTCTTCTTGTCTATCACTGAATGGATATCTACATTGCTTCCTAGAGTAGCTCCTCCTAAGACTATGATGGACTGAAAATGTCGTTAAAGTATCAAGCTTCCCCTTTTTCTTCTTCTTACATACTTTGTGGGGGCTCCTCATAATGTCTGAATTTCTTACTAATTCACAGTATGGTTTGATTTGATTTGGTTCCATCATATAGCTAGAGTCTTTTAATGTATATGGCAGCCTGCAATCATTTTCTTTGTGTCCAAGCTTGTGGCACACATAACATTTTATTTTACCAAGGTACGTTTGAGTTGATTTATAGAATTTTTTGCTCCTTCTTTAGAATATCTTACATTCAAGAGATTTATGTCCAAATTCATTGCATAGATAACAATAGGCTTGGAAATGATTTGTGTACCTGGTGAAAGCTTGTACTTTCCATATGCTTGCTTGAGGTAGTTTTTTTATTTGCTGTGTCTTTTGCTGATTAAACTTTAGTTGCCTAGTATTACATTAAGAGGCTACATGTCCAAATTCATTGCATGAATAACAATAGTCATGGAACTATTTTGTGTATCCAGCGAAAGCTTTTCCTTTCCATCTGCTTTCTTGAGGTATTCCTCTTATTGGAAACATCTTTTGTTGGTTGGATTGGATTTTCTTTGTCTTACAGTATGCTACAATATGTCCCGGTTTATGGCTGAAAAAAAAAATCATACTTCTCACAGGAGGAAGGAACTTCCTTTGACATCTTTTGAATTTTTTCAATTCATGTTTAGGGGTGTATGAGCCTTTTACAGTTGATTGTTTCTTAATCTATTTCTTTGTCACTTGAGGTTGCTACTTGCTTCTGTTTGCTTCATTGCATATCATGGTCTTGTTGTCTTCTAATTTTGTGGGTTCCCTTTTTTCTACTTCATTAACCTTTACACATTTTACAAAAATGATATTCTTGTTATCTTCTACCTTTGATTTACTGGTCTCTCCTTCATAGCCTATCTCGGCCTTTATGAGAGGAGATATTTGAGCATTTAGAATCTTGTCCAACTATCCAGAGCTTTTCATTTGTGGAATATTAATATTTAATTCAATTTGGGCCTTCTATGATTTCTTCCTCAGGCTTACTACTTCTTCTTCCAATTTATCACGCTCCAGATTTTTCTCCTTTATTTTCCTCTTTAGAATATCCTCTATTTTTCTTGATTCTTCTAGTTCAACTTTCAATTTAATAAGGTCTTATGAATCTTATTCTTTCTTTGCATATTTGTAAAGAATCTCTTTCTGTTTCTTACTCTTAAGTTTAAGCCTTTCAATTTCCTTTAGGGAACTTATAAACTCCCCCTCAAGGTCCACCTCACCTTCTTCATTAGATTCCAGGAGATCATCTTCAAGCTCCTCCTTGGCCATGAAGACAAATTCAGATTTTACTTCTTCATTGGAGGATTCATCTGAGATTTCAGATGTACTACTATCTTGCTGAGCATAGAATTATTTTCTATTAAATTTCTTCCCTTTCTGCATATTCTAGGAGCTGCTTTTATATTTCCCTTCATACTGATTCTCCACTATCTTATTGGGACATTTTGAGGCATAGTGGCCCACTCTTCCATAATTAAAGCACTTTAATGGAATTTTAGCTTTGTACTTTCCTGTGCCTCTATCCAATCTTCTAACAAATTTGGATTCTTCTTCATCAGAGCATAAGCATGTACCTTCATTCTCCTTCATGAATTTTTTTGCCTTAAAGGAAACCTCCCTCATGTTTGACTTCCCTTTTAGGAAGTCTGATCTCATATGCTGTTAGGTTCCCAAGTAATTGTTTTCTGGTTAAGGTTTCCCAATTTGATGTTTCTTCTATGGAAGAAACCTTAGGATTGAACTTCGATGGTAGAGATCTCAATAATTGCTTCACTACAACACTTTCTTTAATTTCTTCTCCTAGGCCTACCATGATATTCACAACTTCTGCAACTCTTAAGAAAAATGAAGCTATATCCTCATCTTCTTTCATTTTTAAGTTTTCAAAATGAGTTCTATGTGCTTGTAGTTTATCCATCTTCACCTTTCTATCTCCCTCATGAATGTTTCCTAAAGTATCCCAGATATATTTTGCAGTCTTATTATGCATTACATTGATAAATTTTGACTCACTTAGACCACTCAAGAGTGCATTCATTTCTTTTTCATTAGCTCCGAAATTTTGTTTGGCTTCTTCCTCAGTTTTTGTATCCTTTGGTGCATATTTTTTTTCCACGACAACCAAAACTTCTACTCCTAGAGAGATTAAGTATGTACTCATTCTTATTTTCCAGAAAGCATGGTTTGTGCGTGTAAACAATGGGGCTTTATTTGTTGAGCATCCTTCTAGGCTAGCCATTTTGGGGACCTAGGACCTCCTTCTAGTTGTTACACTATTACAGAAGGAACCAACTTTGAGACAAATTGATGAACCATAAGCTAAAATAAGGGGGGGAGGGGGGGGTGAATAAGTTTAGTACATTCATGGATATTTAAAACTCTTTTTGTTCAACTCAATTACACCTTCAATTCATAAGTAGCTTAATACATAATGAATCAACAAACTTAATGTGTGGACCACAAGTAATTAAGAAGATTAAACATCACATCAACACATAATCATCAAGCACATAGACAACCGATATAAGTGGAAACCCATAAGGGAGAAAACCACATCTTATTATTGTTGTGATGCCAAGGTGAGCTCAAACTCCCTCTCACCACTGATTTTCTGTAGGATCCAACCTACAGGAGGCTACTACTTCAAATTTTTCAAGCTACAAATTGCAAGGAAGCTCCAACTTCCATTTACGTTTTTTGCTGGCTACAACCCAGAGGAGGCTGCTACCTCAATCAGCTCCAATTGGACATCTATCAAGCTACAACTTGAAATGAAAGCACCAAATCCCATGTATTTTCTACATGCTACAACCCACAGTAGGATGCTATCTGACCCAGCTCCAACTGGAAATTTTTCAAGCTACAACTTGAAAGGAGACTACAATCCCCTCACTCAACATGAAACTAAAATGTTGATTTACCTGGATATCAGCTCTGTTATACTCCTACTCCACTGCTGCCTCTTCACCCTTCATATCTACTTCATATCAGCTCCTGATATACACATCATCTCTATCATCTCTCTCTTATTCTTCCACTTTCCAACCTTTTGCAGCTCTCTTACCTTTTTCCACTCTTTTCCATTCTAGAGCTTTCTCTTCTCACTATGCACACTGATATTACATGTTTTATATAGATAACTTCATGGTTTTTTGCATTCTATATGGGAATATGAAGTGTGAAGGCATGAGTCTTTGCCTTCCACCCACTCATTTCCTAAATCATCATATTTAGAATGTTACAACAATATATACATTTATTTCAATATCAAATGGAGTTTTTCTTTTCCTACGGAGACTTGCCTTTGCACCACAAACAATATAAAATAATCAATGAATTTACATTTATTGTTACAACAATATTTTAATTCAGCCCTTTCAACTATTCCTTTTTTTTTCATTTTTCCTTCTCTTCCTGCTGTTATACTTCCAACTGTGCAGCATAACTTTCTTTTTTCCTGACTCAACCCAGCTGGCACATTCACGGAAATGCCACCATATGCTCCTTTTCCAAACTCTGCCTATCTTCCTTCCTTCTCTGGCCCACAATGTTCAACCTTCTGCTCCTTTTCTCTGTGTTGGGTCATGTACCCAAGTCTGCTTCTATTGCATTTAGACTTTCATTTTAACTTACTTCCATAACTTGATAACACCATTATGCACTTAGACTTGGGTCTTACCGGAGTCTACTCCCGTTCAGAGTTTTCTTTATGCATCTGAGCCTTTTTCTACTTAAGGATATCGCGTCCAGTCACATCTATCACATTACGACGTTCCATAGGTTTTACGCTATAATATCCTTTTCCTCCTCCAATGCAATTTAACACAGGAAATTCTTTACATCCGGATTTGAAATCCTTTGGAGTTCACATTTGAAACTACATCACATCCAGGCCTCTTTAACACACTTCACAAGTTTTAGCTCATAGAAATAACAATTTTCTCTTATCAAATGCGATATGTGATGTGCGGTATGCGAATGGGTCCTAGGGCAAACTTTAAATTCTTTAGTCTTTCGCTTTGTAACCCCATCGCGTCCACTCCTCTTTATTTCACTTCACAACATTATGAATTTCGCAATATTTGTGATTTCGCAAATCGGCCCAAAAACCTTATCACATGTCGCACCTTTTAACATTTACCATAATGGGTTTTCCTTATTTAATGCGGTATGTGATATACTTTGCATCACAATTTAAAAAATATAATTTGCAAATATTTAGAATGTCTTATCGCATCGCAACTTCGCAATTTACATTTATGTTGTTAACTGTCATACCATATCGCATGCGCTATGTGATATGCACAAGGACCTTCTCCTAACACATCAATCCTCATCACATCGCAACTTAAACAATTTAACTTGCAATTTCTGTATGTCTCAAATTCCGCGGTGTGATTTGCAATATTGATGCCAGGAGCATCTTCCCCCCTTCTTAATCAAAGAAGAATCCAAGTGGAGTGAGGAGGACGTGGACAGTCGAGCTGAACAAAGGGAGGAAAATCTGCTAAACAGATTTGAAGCGGATTTGATGAATATAGTATCTGCGTGCATGTATTTGAAGAGTTTTCGTTGGAGAAAAATATGGATTGGATCTTTCCGATCTAACATTTATTGTGTATATATATATGTAACCGAGATAGAAAGGCGATAGATAGAAATACAGAGCGTGATATATAGATGTTTTGAGAGTGAGGAAAATGTAGTCGATTGTGAGCTTGGTTTTAAGTCTGAAATGCCTTAGCCTTAATTTGTAACTGTTTTGTATAATATATGGAAACCGGTTCTAGTGTACGCCAGTGCGTGTTTTATAAATGGGTCAATTCCTGTGTTGTGTGAGTTTGCTGATCGACCATCGATCACTTCAGGATCGATGGCGATCTATATATCGTTTAAACGTTATATGTGATTTTCTGTTGAAGGCGAAGTTTATATGAACTGCGTGATAAACCTGTTACAGAGTGTGGTGCAGCGAACCATTCCACATCGCAACACATTAAAATGGGAGCAGACGCAATCGAGTCAGATTGGAGAAGGTGTTCCATATACATATGGATTCGGACGCAAAGTATACTGAATTTTTTTTGATGGAGAATCGGAGTTGTGGCGATTGCAATCACATTGGAGTTCCGATTGAATCAGATCGGTGAGTCAGGCCACAACGTTCTGCGTCGGGAGGCTACGGTTCGTTATGAAATTCGATGCATGATATGGCTTTAACAATTTTAAAATATGTTGATACATGGTTTCAACCCATCGTTAGTATTTAAAATCCTTTATCAACATTGGTATGCGTATGGTTGTGTAAATAAACCATCGTATATGTTTGTTCAACGATCGTATGTGTTGGGTGGAATTCTATGCTGTTCGAATTCTTTAATGAATTCAGATTTGTTGTGATGGTCAACGACTTCGGTTTGCCTTCTTATATATATTTAAACAAATCTGCTTTACAATAGTGTGGAAGAGTTGATGAAATGATTTGAGCATTCAATCGGCCTGATCTGTGGCACACGGAGTTGTAAAAGTTATATTAAAACGCTTCCAATGGGACTTAGTGGGCCATAACCCACAGGCCGAGGATCAAAATTTTTACATGAAAAGGGATTTTGGGCTTACCCCAAGAGTTCTTTTCATCAAGTGGTATCAAAGCAGGGAAAGGATTTCCTGCGAGAAGAAGAATGCAAACAGAAGGGGAAAGAGGTATAGTTGTGTTAAGCTGGAGAGTTTATGGTCTTACCATCGTGCAGATGGCAGCAGCGGAAGGTGAGAAGATTTGCAGCAACCTAGAGCAAGGTGTGCTCAATTGGTTCCAGAGGAGAGAACCAGAAGGATGCCAAAAGACCGAGTGTGGAGGGCTTGGTGAGGTATCATGTAACAAAAGGAGACTGTTACTGCAGAGGTTGGTTGCAGCTCACAGAAGATCATGAAGGCAGTTCCACTGAAGAAATACAGTGGGTAGAATTGCTAAGGACCAAGAGAAGTATATGACCAGGAGGTCATAAATTTTTTTACCTCGGGAGTCTGATGTAGGAGCATCTAACCCCTCGTAAATTGAAGAGGAATCCGAAGCCGAGCGAAGAGTACGTGGATAGTCAAGCTGAATCGAAGGAGAAAATATGGGAAATCTGTTTTAAAACAGATATAAAACAGATATGAAGCGGATTTGATGAATATAGTATCTGCGTCCATGTATTTGAAGAGTTTTCGTTGGAGAAAAATATGGATCGGATCTTTCCGATCTAACATTTCTTGTGTATATATATATGTAACCGAGATAGAAAGGCGATAGATAGAAATACAGAGAGTGATATATAGACGTTTTGAGAGTGAGGAAAATGTAGTCGATTGTGAGCTTGGTTTTAAGGCTGAAATTCCTTAGCCTTAATTTGTAACTGTTTTGTATAATATATGGAAACCGGTTCTAGTGTACGCCAGTGCGTGTTTTATAAATGGGTCAATTCCTGTGTTGTGTGAGTTTGCTGATCGACCATTGATCACTTCAGGATCGATGGCGATCTATATATCGTTTAAACGTTATATGTGATTGTCTGTTGAAGGCGAAGTTTATATGAACTGCGTGATAAACCTGTTACAGAGTGTGGTGCAGCGAACCATTCCACATTGCAACACATTAAAATGGGAGCAGACGCAATCGAGTCAGATTGGAGAAGGTGTTCCATATACATATGGATTCGGACGCAAAGTATACTGAATTTTATTTGATGGAGAATCGGAGTTGTGGCGATTGCAATCACATTGGAGTTCCGATTGAATCGGATCGGTGAGTCAGGCCACAACGTTCTGCGTCGGGAGGCTACGGTTCATTATGAAATTCGATGCATGATATGGCTTTGACAGTTTTGAAACATGTTGATACATGGTTTCAACCCATCGTTAGTATTTAAAATCCTTTTTCAACATTGGTATGCGTATGGTTGTGTAAATAAACCATCGTATATGTTTGTTCAGCGATCGTATGTGTTGGGTGGAATTCTATGCTGTTCGAATTCTTTAATGAATTCAGATTTGCTGTGATGGTCAACGACTTCGGTTTGCCTTCTTATATATATTTAAACAAATCTGCTTTACAATAGCGTGGAAGAGTTGATGAAATGATTTGAGCATTCGATCGGCCTAATATGTGGCACACAGAGTTGTAAAAGTTATATTAAAACGCTTCCAATGGGACTTAGTGGGCCATAACCCACAGGTCGAGGATCAAAATTTTTACATGAAAAGGGATTTTGGGCTTACCCCAAGAGTTCTTTTCAT
>JAXQQM020058783.1:0-42419 GCA_034641835.2 Pinus albicaulis | reverse complement strand
CACCAATAACTTCTATATAATAATAATAATAATAATAATAAAAATAAAATAAAATAAAATAAAGAACAATAATAATAAATAAATAAATAAATAAAACTTAAAAAAAAAATATCGCATTTTTAATTTAATATAATATTTTTCTATAATAATTATGGTAGGTAAGGTGGGACCTTACATATGATATCAGAGCCAGGTTACAATGCTAGGGCCTAATGGGCCAACATGCTTACTTTTAGGTTGATGATGTATGAATGTTGATTTTGCATGCATGTTGAGTTGTTGTATATCTTGACTTGGAAGCATATTGTTTGCATAGAGGATATTATTATCATTATGTCATTTAGTGACTCATGAAAAAAAAAAAAAAAAATCCCTTATATTCCTTTATATTTCTTAAGACACATTATTAACAATATGTTAAAAAGCTTAAAGACATGTTGGGAAAGGACCTGCTTGAGAAAGTTGGGGTTAAACCCAAGTATGTGAATGACTTGATTTTTAATCAATGAGTGAGATAGGTGGAGTGAATGCATGGTTTCATATATTTTTAGTGCATCATTTTCAATGTGATATGGGCTTAGTAGCCATCTTTACTTGCTGAAATCGTATCTACCAAGAAGAATATTGGCTTAATCTGGACTATAGTGTGATGACCTTGGTGTGTATGCTTTGGGAATGAGTAACAAGTGTAAGGCTGGGATTCCATTAACGTGATGATTGAGTTCATCAAGATAATTTTGAATCTTTTCATACCTACACTAAAGGAAACTTAACTAAAAGCTACCTTGAAAGATGTCACTTATAACTGTGAATGTAAATTCAAGAGTAATGTATGTGTATTAAGTAGATGTGTTAAAATAGGATTTGGGAATACATTCTTAATGAGTAAGAATGAAATTTCTTTGATTTCTTTGACATGATTTTGTGTATTTTGGGTTGACATTAGGCATCAAATAACTTTAAATTACTCAAATACCAGGTTGAGGTATGAACTTCCTAATAAACAAGAGGCTTAAATGATTGGTGCATGATGGGTTGTGGAAACCATTTTAAGGAACACTTGAATGTTATGTTTTCCTTAAGCTAATGTATGGGTGTGGAATCCAAAGTAAAATATATCTATGAGCTAAGTAATTCTTCTAGTTAGAATATTTTGATGGAATCTGATATTCATGATTAAGGAATGATTATGTGTAATTAAAGTTAAATGGATAGAGATTTGTAACACAAATTTTCTTGAGCTTTAAATCCATTATTTTTATTATTACAGATGAAGATACTAAGATTGGTATACTAAACACCATTAGGTGGTTTAGAATGTTTGGAATAATTGACTTGATATATGGAAGTGTGAACTAGATATCTATCCTCTAGTATTGTAATCATTTTGTATATATTGAATTTAGGTAGAACTAAAATGTCTTTCAAATTCTTGAAATGTAGAAAAATATTATTGTGATAAGTTGATGAAATAACTTTTCTATTGGCTTAAGACAAATTAGGTCTAGGAAAGCCATAATAGTCTCTTTAATGATCTTATCAGTTGAATATTGGTTGCATTCTATTTAACCAAATTAATTAGAGAAATTATGAGGATTGAACTCATGTATTTCTCTAAACTATTGTTAGTTAGGCGATTGCGTCAAAATTCAAATTATTTATAAATTGTGAAGAGAATAACATGTTTAGAAGGTAAATATTTTATGTGGTGAGAACTTGTTTTATTTGAAATTAATGAAAAAAAGAAAACGCATGTGATTAATTAAAAGCTTAGTTGAGTTCCTGTTTTACAAGAATATGTGCTTGTGATATTTTTTTAGGGAGGAATTGAAGGAGAGTGAGATCACATTTTCATTGATTCGAATTATTGCATGATGATTGTATTATATGTGGAATGGGGGAGATTGTTTGATTTAGGAATTTTGTGTTGGGATGTATAGTTGTATGAGTATTTATTAGTCCTACAGAATGTTGTAATAATTTGAGAGGGTGGTAATTCTCCTTAAAGCGAAGGGTTTAACTTTAGGCTAGAAATTCCCTTGTGATAGTCTAAATCTTATTTAAATTTGACAAGATTCATCACATTTTGAGAAATTTATGGTTTTCATAGTTTGTTGTTGCGTACGTATTAATAGTAAGGGATAAGACATGAAAGAAAATGAATTGATTAATTACTAAATAGAAATCATGAGTGATTTCATAGTTGGAAAACAAATTGACTTAGAGTTATCAAGGTAGATTCAGTAATATAGAAACCATATTTGCATAATTATGAGATTTGTTCTTGATTAAAAGTCATTTTCAAAAAGATATCATTCATCTTCTTTTAGATGAAGATCTTCTAATAGATTCATTTCATAATTGATTCTCAAGTTAGAGAAGTGAATAATAATGAAGATTATGCAAACTAAATGTATGATCTATAATACATAAGTGGGTCAATGAGGAATGTATTTAACCTTAGGTTTTTAGTTAAAAAAATAAAAATAAAAAAAAATTGGTGCCTTGAACCTCAAATTGTATTTTTGCCTAAAGAGTAAACGTTTGGTAAAAACTAAAGATAAATCCTAGATATTTCGATGGCAAGGATGTATTATGGAATGAAAAGAGGAAAATTGGATTGAAAAGACATAAAGCAAGTAGGATGTAAGAGTGTGTTTTATATATAACGTCATGTTTTGTTGGGTAAGAGTGGGTTTTATATATAACATCATGTTTTGTTGCATAATTTCACTCACAATTGTATGTGGATTATTTTATGCCAATTTGAGTGTGATATGGTATGGAGCATCATTGTTGTGTGTACAACCAATGTGTGTTCTATTTATAGCTTGGAAATCTCAACATCCTAGAGAACCAAGAAGATGACACATGTGGGACTCATATAGACTATGAGAAAGAAGAACATGTAGAATATCAAATTATTATAGATAAATTAAGTATATATCATATCAATTACATACAATAGTATTTTTATATGGTACTATAAATTGTATGGCTGGTTTTGATATAGAAATATTTTGTATTCTATATCAACACATGTCTAATATGGCGTGGATATATTTTCTACTTGATTAAGAATGGTATGTTTAGTTTTCATGGAGTTGCTTCCAAACTATGGATTGGCATGAAGAAAAAATATATATATATATATATCAAATACATAAGGTTAACAACTTATTGATAGGAGAATCTAAAAGAACTAAGTATCTTATGACCGTAGGAAAAACTTCGGGCCAAGTTAAGCCCAAGAGGGGGAGTATGTAGTGTCCCTTATTAGTGAGATAGCTTTGATGACACTTAGAGATGGTGATTTTGATATAATGAAAGACTTATGTACATACTTATATGCTATGACCTGGTTTGGGTCACTTGGTTGTTGTGTGCTTATGATAATATCTATGGTTGCGTGCACAAGGATTGATTTTGGTTAAGAGAATATTAGTGATGTTTTCTCTTTTGGTATCCTATTTTGGACATAGGTGTATGATGTGAATGGTGATTTAGAATTGAGACACAGATCCATGGACAATCATGGTTATGTGGAACATATGGTTAATTATGATTTATGGATGATACATGATTTGTATGATTATATGTGCATAATCTCGTACTAAGCATGATGTGGCAGGGGACTTGGTCATTACCAACAGGGATGCTCAAGTTATAAATGACCGCGGAAGTCATTTCTACAAAACCAAAATGACTGTGGAAGTCATGCACAATATTTGGTAAAATTTGAATAAGTTAATTATGAAATTCATTTGATTGATTTGATCATTGAGATTGTGATGTGTGCAGGTCTTGGAAGAAGACCTTACCAATGAACCATCAAATGGGTATAAGCTCAGAATCAATACCTTAAGGTGAAACGCGGATGAGAAGCCATGGAAATTAGGGCGCGGATTCCTAAATCCATGAAATATAAAGACGTGGAGTCTTGGATATATGATAAAAGGATTAGGATGCGGAGTCCTAAATCCATGAAATATAAAGACGCAGAGTCTTGAATCTATAATGAAATGTTTGGGGCGCAGAGTCTTCAATATTTAGAAAAAAAAGATCGAGGTGTGGAATCTTGGATCTTTAGAGTAGATCAGGGCGCGGAGTCCTCAATCTACTAATGCAAAAAGATGCATACAATAGGGGTACGAAATCCCTATTATCTGGAAGAAAAATACCACTGATGGGCAACTCATAGTTGAATTTACTTAATAATCTAATTCCTAACAATTTTGGAGTGACTTTCTAAAAATATAAAGTCATGTCTACCATTTCAAGTATGACTTTCCAAAAATAGTAAATCACCTCCAATCAATGGGTAAACAAGTATACTTGAAGGAAAATCATTTAACTTATGATTAATCAATTGTAATAGTTCAATCTCGACTTAATCCTCAATATTATTAATATTATTAATATTATTATTATCTTTTATGAGACTATGATATTATTATTAAAAGGAAATTATATCTCCTCAATCACTTCACACCTCTCTCCTTCATGACTCTCATGGCTCTATGTAACTTTCTCTATTTTAAATATTACATTACACTCTCTTTTATGCACTCACCAAGGAATGGCATATTCCTCTTACACTCATTAAATATATGTCATAAAATATTCCTACACTCATTAAATATGTGTCATAAAATATTCCTCTTACACTCACTTTAATGCATATGTTACACTCTCCTTAAATAAGGCATGCATACCTCTCCTTAATGGCATAAGTTACACTCCTCTAAAAGGAATACAATGCATGCATATTACTCCTTTATGACAAGAGATTGTTGCTCCTCTTATATATGAGTCTCATGTATTCTCATTTAGGGGAGGGGGGGTAATGCCAAGAGTGGAAGAGACTTGAGGAATATTGTGAGAGGGAGAGATATGGAGAGTATCCAATTACTTCCAAAACAAATCTAAATTTCTTACTAATCTACTAAGTATCTATTGAGGTTGAACATGAGTGGTATTTAGAGGAAGTGAAAACTATCTTCCTTAGTTTTCCTTGCATCTCTCTCTATTGCTGTATTTTGGGTACTGTTTGTGAGCTTTTACAGCTCGGGGGTTCCAGGGGGAGGAGTTCTCCCTGGATATGGTTGGGTGGAAAACCGGATGGTTCAAATGAGTTGGTTAAGGGATCAAAGGTGGATCATATTCTCAACGATTGGAGCTGAATATCTCTTCAGGTATAATTTCCATTGTCCTAAAATTATAGTATATATTTAGCATAAAATAAAAGGTAGACATTTAAATTGTTGTAAGCATCTAATTTTGGTTTAGGCTTATGTTATCTAAAATATTATTGATTAGTGAAAAATGAAGACTAGATCAATCTATATGTATGGATGTCTAGATCTCAATATTGGAGTTATTATTGGTATAGTTTATGGTACTAATCTTGGTATTGTAGCGTTTGAGAAAGGAAAGCCAAATATTGTTGAAGGTAATTTCAATAAATAAATTCCAAAGGACTTGGGTAAGTATTTCATTATTTATGGTTCTGTTTCAAGTAATTAATAGATGCATGTTTTATAAATGGTTTTAGGATAGTTTGCAAAGTGTTTGACAAAATCTGTGAATGAGTAATGTTATAAATTTATTTATGCACGAATAAGTGCTAACTTGCAGAAGTAAGAAAATGGACATCTACCCAAAATATGCTTGGAGGAATTACAAAATCAACCCCTAAACGAAAATGCAAAAATAATGGCAAATAAAGTATAGTTTGGAAGATCAAATGCTTGAGGTAAGTTGGAGATAAATTTTAATTATGGCTTATGTTTCATATTCTTCAATGTTTTGTTATTCAAGTTGTTGTAATAGTACTATCAGAATTTTGATAGAAAGCCTTAATGGCTGTAGCATTCAGGGCTTCCATGTGTTTTTTAAATTGTAGCAATTGGTGCAAAAAGCTTGTCACTCATGTCAAATGAATTAGCTTGTGGGTGGTAAAATGTTTCAAGAACTCATATGGTGGATTTAAAAATGTGTGATTTCAATGAGCATATATTAGTAGCATAACTCTGGGTTGTTTTTCCTCATGTAGAGATGTAGCTGTAATTTTTTATTCCATATGTTTGACAAAAGTCATAAATGAAACATTTAGGCTAAATTTTGTTGTTTTAAAGAATCGCATTTCTGGGCATCCCTGTTGCGATTCAGCTCCACTTCAGGGGGTATCCATACCAATTGGCCATTTCACCCCAAGTTTGATTCCAAAAATCAAGGTTTCGGACATCAATTCCCAAATCTGCTCTGTTTTGCAGATTTGCTGTTGCATGTAGAACCGCCTGTTGTTTTGTCTTGCTGTTTGGTTCTTTTTATATTGGAACTGCCTGATAATTTATAGTGATGAATATGATTTAGGCTAACCACTTGGAAATTGTTTTTAAAGTATAAATGGTTAATAATTTGAAAATTTAAATAACCATATGGCAACTTGTTTTATGACTGCCAACTATTTGTCAAAATTCCTCAATGGCTGTACCTTACAACATTGTGAGCTATGTTTGAAATTTCTAAATATTTATATTCATTGGTATAGATTCAAAAATGAATATGGCTAATAGTCTACTAATATCTTAAGTTCAATTATTGGCACTACTTACCAAAAAAAAAAAGAAGTCATGCAACTTTGGATTCATGTTAGCTAATTATTGTGAAAACACCTTAAAGAGATAATAGTTGTAAGTGTTTGAAGAAATGCCTCAATGGCTGTACATTTCATGCTTGTAAATTGGTTTTCATAATGTTCAATGGTTGCATCTAATTACGTTTATGAACCATCCATAAAACAAAAGGCTTAAGTTAATTTAAGATTTGCAATCAAGGTATTTCTAGTGTAATAACTCATTGAGTTAAAGGGTCTTGCTGAAAAGTCAAAATTGCAATAAGTAATTTGTTGCAATATCAACTCACATATGAATTCCTAATTATGGGATGCCAACTCTATATAATTTAAATTATCCTTTTAAGAAAATAATTCATAAACATGTTATTAGTCACTTTTGAACAAATTTAATTACAACGGAGTTAACAATTAGCTTATTGTAAATTGTGGTTCATAAAGGTTGACAATTATTCATCCCACTAAACAATTTATATTTTAAAGGCGATTTTAGTCTTGAGAAGCAAGTATTATGGTTGTATTTTTTTGGATCTTGATAAACCTTGAACTTGGTAGCTTTGAAGACAAGTTGATAGAATTTAGGGTGTAGTGTAAAGGACACCAATAACTTCTATATAAAAATAATAATAATAATAATAATAAAAATAAAATAAAATAAAATAAAGAATAATAATAATATGTTGGAATTTTGCTGAATTCGAAAACAATAAACACTGCCTTCCTTAAACACAGAGAAACTATTTAAAATTCACTCACAGACAGAGTTTTCAATTCAGAAAAATTTATATTCAATATATAAAAAAAACTGCTGTTACAGACTTCCTCAAAAGAGGGATTTACAAACAAAATTCTGACTGCTGCAAACACAGTTCAGAAATATCACTCTGTCATTCACAAATGACACACTGTCTCACTAAAACATTCACTGCTGGAATACTCTGTTTTTCTGGAAAATACACTGCTGTGCAATTCCAAATTCACTTCTCTGTCTTTTACAAAATGCACTCTGCTGTGCATAAAACTCTGCTCTCTGTTCTTACAATACGCTGCTATGTATTAAAACATTACGTAACAAAGACTCTGTCCTATGTATTTAAAAAACAAATATCTGCATCATAAATTGCTCAACCACTAAATTTCACCGCTTCAGAAATCTTTAATGGTCTCAATAACTTCTGTCAGCACCGCTTCAATTTTTATTGATGGCAGATTGACTTGGTGGCACCCAGATTTTTCTTCTCCCGCACTACTGTGCTGTGTAATTAAAATTACATTTCTGGGTAATTAAAACAATTACTGTGTATTGAAATATAACAGCCCTTCTTTGCCTCACGGGCCCTTTTTAATATATAATTCACATATATTAAAAATAAAACAAAACATACACTTCACGGCCTTTTACAATGTGCTGGGTAAATAAAAATTAAACCCAAATTTAAAACAACAACATATGCCGTGTTAAACTCTTAACCATAAGTCATATTAACATATATGTGTGGCCATATTATATGTGGGCCCCCAACCGCGGTGATGTCGCATTCGTGCTATCGCACATCTCGCCCACAACCTTTTCACGACCCCCGCGTACTATTATGTGAACCCAAGGTGTAAACGGGGCCCGATGGGGTATACTCCGCTCCACTCATTCGCTACGAATTTCGACTTCACTTCCGCCCTGTTCTCTGTGCTGTTTGGTTAAACAGCAGTTGGAAATTAATTCCAACACTCCCCCTTAATTTCAACTGCTGGGTTTTCCTGCATACCCATGCATCTTCTGAAATGTTCAAAGCTTTTCTGCTGTAGTGGCTTTGTGAGAATATCTGCAAATTGATCCTCTGTTCTGCAATGCTGCAAAACAATCTCGCCATTGCTTACCAATTCCCGTATGAAATGAAACTTGGTGTCAATGTGCTTAGTTCTTTTATGAAAAACAGAATTTTTAGACAATGCAATAGCTGAACTATTGTCACAAAAAATTACTGTCCCTTTTACCTGTTCTTGACATAAGCTTCTCAACATTTTCCGCATCCAAACTGCTTGACATGCTGCTGCTGTAGCTGCCACATATTCCGCCTCTGCTGTAGACAATGCTACAACGGGTTGTTTCTTAGAAGCCCATGAAATGGCTCCTGAACCCATGTGAAAAACATAACCGGAAGTGCTCTTCCAATCATCTACACTTCCAGCCCAATCACTGTCCGTGTATCCAACTAAATCTGAACATTCTGAATTAGTATAAAAAATACCAAATTTCTTTGTACCTTTAACATACCTCAAAATTTTTTTTGCTGCTTGCCAATGTGCATCTTTTGGCTTTTCCATGAACCTGGAAATCAAACTAACATCATGCATTATGTCCGGCCTAGTTGCAGTCAAATACATAAGGCTGCCAACTATGCTCTTGTATAAACTAGGATCAAAATCCTTACTGCTGTCATCTCTGCTGAGTTTTAATCCCATCACTGTGGGAGTGATCGCTGCTTTGCTTTCCTGCATGTTAAATATTTCAAGTACATCATTAACATACTTTGCCTGTGAGATGAAAATCCCACTTTCATCTTGTTCTACTTCTATTCCCAAGAAGTATCTCAACAAACCCATGTCAGTCATTTCAAATTCTTCTTTCATGACTGTTTTAAAATGTTCAATAAGGCAATCATCATTACTTGTAAAAATAACATCATCAACATACAAGACTACAATCAAGATTTTACCATCTTGTTCTTTGATGTAGAGGGTGGGTTCTCCCTCACACTTCTCAAAACCATTTTCCAGTAGATATGAATCTATCCTACTGTACCACGCTCTTGGCGCTTGCTTCAGCCCATAAAGAGCCTTCTTCAACTTGCATACTTTGTGCTCTTGGCCTTTCTTCTCATAGCCGAGAGGTTGTTCTATGTAAACCTCTTCCATTAACACTCCATTCAGGAATGCTGACTTCACGTCCATTTGGTAAACTTTCCACTTGTTTTGTGCTGCTATAGACAACATTTCTCTCACGGTTTCCATTCTTGCAACCGGTGTGAAAGTTTCCTCATAATCTATGCCATGCTTTTGCTTATAGCCTTTGACAACAAGCCTTGCCTTGTGTCTCTCTATCTTGCCTTCAGCATTACTCTTGGTCTTGTAGACCCATTTAACACCAATGACATCTTTACCTTTTGGGAGTTCAACCAAATCCCAAGTTTTGTTCTTCTCTATGGCATTAATTTCCTCATCCATAGCTTCTATCCATTTCCTATCCTTGATAGCTTCTTCGAAATGAACAGGATCATCAACATGACAATATAAAGCAAACAAAGAATTGATACCTTCATTAGCTATATCTTGTTCATAAATTTCTTTCAAACTTCTGAATTTCTTACCTCTTTCAGTAGGTGTAAACGTGCTTGAAGAAGCACTTGAATTTCCTCCTTGTGGCGTGCTTGGAGAAGCACTTTCATTTCTCCTCAAGGGTGTACTTTGCGGTGTTGATGCTGCTGTTTGGGGATGTATTTCAGCCACCTCATCATCATTCTCATCATGAGATAAACAGTGTTTAACATTCACCGTTTTCTCTATGCTTCCATCCCAAGCTTCCTCTTCAATGAACTGAACATCCCTGCTCACAAGAAACTTCTTGCTGGATGGGTTATATAACTTGTATGCCTTGGATTCCTCACTGTATCCAATGAAAATACATTTCTCCCCCTTGCTGTCCAACTTCTTCCTTAGCTGATCCGGAATGTGTGCATAAGCCACACATCCGAAAACTTTCATATGTGTGACACTTTGCTTTGCGCCACTCCATGCCTCTTCCGGCACTTTGTTCATGACTGCTTTTGTAGGACACCTGTTCAAAATATACGCTGCACAATGTACAGCTTCAGCCCAATAATCATTCGGCAAATGCTTTGCCTTAAGCATACTCCTCGCCATGTCCATTATGGTTCGGTTCTTCCTTTCGGCCACTCCATTTTGCTGCGGTGTATATCTAGTTGTAAACTGCTTATGAATACCATTTTCTCTACAAAACCGTAGAAAATATTTAGATATATACTCACCTCCTCTATCAGTCCTTAAGACCTTGATATGTAGCCCACTCTGATTCTCAACAAGTGCTTTGAAATTGCGGAATTTTTCAAACACTTCACTTTTCTTTTTCAAAAAGTAAACCCAAGTTTTTCTTGTAAAATCATCTATGAATGTTAAGATATAGTGGCTGCTAGCAAGTGATGGAGTTTGCATCGGTCCACACACATCTGAGTGAACGATCTCTAAGGGTGCTTTTGCCCTTATGCTTTTCCCGGAAGGAAAACTTTCTCTGTGTTGTTTCCCAAGAATACAACCTTCACAAAGGCTGTCCGGTTTCTCTATCAATGGTAAACCACTTACCATTCCTTTTCTGTTCAACAGATTAAGACCTCCAAAGTTGAGATGACCAAATCTCAAATGCCATAACCAATTATCATCCTTTGGTTCGCTTTGGTAAGTCTCTTGTGCAACTGCTGCTTTCTCTTCGCCATTCTTCAAGTCTACTCTCATTCTGAGAGGGAATATCCTGTTCCTTGTCATCTTCACTTCAGCAATACACTGTTTGCTGGGTGGTTTATCCATGATGGTACAAACATCATTATCAAAGAAAACATTATACCCCTTATGGACAAGCTGTCCAACACTTAAGAGGTCACACTTCATTCCTGGAACATAATAAACATCTGCTATGGTTTTCCTTGCACCTAATCTTGTTAAAACATTTACATCTCCTTTTCCCATAACAGAAACTTTTCTATCAGTTCCTAGTGTGACTTGTGACTGCACACTTTCATCTAACATAGAAAACATTGCTAAGTTTCCTGTCATATGGTTACTACAACCGGAGTCTAGAAACCATATATCCTCATTCTTTTCTTTAGCCATATTACAAACTAAAAACAAATTACTTTGACTGATATTTTCTTTTGTGAAATTTGCACTAGTTTCACTTCTCATATCATTCTGCTTCTTCTTTCTACATTCATTAGCATAATGACCATATTTTTTACAATTGTAACATTGGACATTGGACTTATCATACCTTTGTCCTTGTGCATTTTGCTGACCATTCTGCTGGCTGCTGCCTTGGCCTTGATGCTGATTTGGATTGCTACCCCTTCCTTGAGCATTTGCTGGACTATTCCTTCCACCTCTGTTCTGGCTTCTGCCTCTTCCTCTTCCTTTGCCTTGCCCTCTTCCTCTTCCGAAAGACATCTGGGACTTAAAAGCATGTTCTAGAGATGAGTTTTCACTCCTACCCAATCTCTGTTCATGAGTAATCAGTGATGCATGAAGTTCATCCACTGAAAACTTTGTGAGATCCCTTGTCTCTTCTATGGTGGTGACAATCACATCGAATCTTGAGGGTAAACTTCTCAAGAGTTTTTCAACAATCCTCTTGTCCTCAAGAGTCTCTCCATGAGATCTGATTTGAGTGACCATTCCAATCACATGAGTGAAGAATGAGTCAATGTTATCTGACTCCTTCATGCAGAGAGTCTCAAAGTCTCTCCTTAGCAACTGAAGTTTTGCTGTCTTCACTCTCTCCATTCCCTGATAAGCTGTCTTGAGAGTTTCCCATGCTTCACTGGATTTCTTAGCTGCTGCTATCCTTGGAAACACACTCTCATGCACTGCTTGATACAAGAAGAAAAGAGCCTTGGCATCTTTCTTCTTATTTTTCTTCAACTGTTCTCTTCCTGCTTGATTTAACATAAAAAACTCTGCTTCATCTTTTGGCTCTTCAAAGCCATCCTCAACTAATTCCCATAACTCTTGTGAGGTAAATAAAGCTTTCAAGCATATTGACCAGTAATCATAATTCTTTCCATTGAATTGTGGGAGATGGATACTTCCCAAACTCATACCTGTGCTGGCTCCTGCCATTCTGCACTCCTAACTATGATAAAAAAAACACTTGACTGTGTGTTAAAATAGCTCACTGTTCTGCAACAGTAACAGAAAAATTAAATAGAGAAATACCTTGAATTCTTTTTGTCTGAACCTTCACTCTGCTGGAGAGGCTGCTGCAACAAAGAATTCGTTTCCTTCAGCTTATTTGACCTTCAAATAGCCTGGATTGGCTCTGATACCATGTTGGAATTTTGCTGAATTCCAAAACAATAAACACTGCCTTCCTTAAACACAGAGAAACTATTTAAAATTCACTCACAGACAGAGTTTTCAATTCAGAAAAATTTATATTCAATATATAAAAAAAACTACTGTTACAGACTTCCTCAAAAGAGGGATTTACAAACAAAATTCTGACTGCTGCAAACACAGTTCAGAAATATCACTCTGTCATTCACAAATGACACTCTATCTCACTAAAACATTCACTGCTGGAATACTTTGTTTTTCTGGAAAACACACTACTGTGCAATTCAAAATTCACTTCTCTGTCTTTTACAAAATGCACTCTGCTGTGCATAAAACTCTGCTCTCTGTTCTTACAATACGCTGCTGTGTATTAAAACATTACGTAACAAAGACTCTGTCCTGTGTATTTAAAAAACAAATATCTGCATCATAAATTGCTCAACCACTAAATTTCACCGCTTCAGAAATCTTTAATGGTCTCAATAACTTCTGTCAGCACCGCTTCAATTTTTATTGATGGCAGATTGACTTGGTGGCACCCAGATTTTTCTTCTCCCGCACTGTTGTGCTGTGTAATTAAAATTACATTTCTGGGTAATTAAAACAATTACTGTGTATTGAAATACAACAGCCCTTCTTTGCCTCACGGGCCCTTTTTAATATATAATTCACATATATTAAAAATAAAACAAAACATACACTTCACGGCCTTTTACAATGTGCTGGGTAAATAAAAATTAAACCCAAATTTAAAACAAATAACATATGCTGTGTTAAAACTTTAACCATAAGTCATATTAACATATATGTGTGGCCGTATTATATGTGGGCCCCCAGCTGCGGTGATGTCAGCATTCCGAGGGGGTAAACTCATCTGCCCACAAACCTTTCACGACCCCCGCGGACTATTATGTGAACCCAAGGTGTGGGCCCAGTTCCGATGGGGTATGCTGCTCCAGCCACCTATCTTGCCGGACCCCCTCGGACTTCACTTCCGCCCTGTTCTCTGTGCTGTTTGGTTAAACAGCAGTTGGAAATTAATTCCAACATCTCCCTCCAAAAGCTTCCTATCATAAAACGTATCGAATGTCCCATTCCCGTTATAACAATCCTCTTCTAATTCGGATCCTAATTTTCTCGGTTTGGGAGCCAAGATTTCAATTCCACCGTCTTGAAAGTACCAAATCATAACAAATTGCAAAGTATATGTAACGACATTCCAGCTCTCAGTTTATGAAAAAAACGTCGAGAATGCATGGCGGGCTCCATTCGGAGGTCCTTGCGAAGGAGTTTACTTCATTCGAGAACATGAGTGACTCACCATAACAACCTGGTTTGAACAAATTGCATCAGAGGACAATCTTATCGATTTCCCTTACAGTGCCCTTTCGTTCTATCATTAAAATTGCTTCACATTTAACAATTCCTCACCAATTACAGCTGCATTTATAACTTCAATCAGTGGTGGGAGGGTTTACAGTACCGCGGGATAGTCTGAATTCTGACTATTCTTCATTTTGTTTTGTTCGTTTTGGTATATTAATTAACTTTATTCTGCATTTTGTTTGTTTGTTTTGGTATATTAATTATGTTTATTCTGCATTTTGTTTGTTTTGGTATTTTTTTTTTTTTTTGAAATTTGGTAAATATATATTGCCCAAACGACCGGGTTTGCTTCATTCGAGAACAGAGGGTTGACATGCTGAAACTATGGATGGCTAGCTCCATGGGGTTTGAGCAATTTTAGGGTCTGATGAGCAATTTTGGGCTGCATGGGGTTTGACCAATTTTGGGGTCTATTGAGCAATTTTGGGCTCTTTCATGGCGGAACTTCTTAATGTCTGTATGTATCTGTTATCGCAGATCAAGGGAGATCAGGCCAGGAGCTCTAATGTCTGCGGCAGTTTATGTAAATATAACATTAAACATTAATAATTCACGGCATTTCATTTCACCAATTTTTTTTTACAGATTCATTTTCTTTTTATTTTTGTATATATATATATATATATATGAATTTGTTAAGCTTTAGCAACGGCTAGATGCAAGAAGGCGAGGTGTTCTGTTGGTCCGCCAGATGCGTTCCATGAAAGAGAAGGCGTTAATAAAAGAAAATTAAGTGAAAGGTTATATATGTTAATTATAATTTATAATATTATTATTATTTTATAGTCTTAATATTTAATCTTTAAAACATATTAATACTCTTTAATAATAATATAATTAATATTCTTTAATAATAATAATATAATTAAAATTATTCCTTTAAAATGTTAATATTTAACTTTTTAAATAATATAAGTTAATATAAAATTAAATAAGTTAAATTTAATTATAAATGTATGATAATATCATAATGTATTATTATCAAGGAATACACTTTTTAACATATCTATTGTTACAATGTTGATTTAAGTAACGCATTTATTATATTGAACATGCCTACCCTTGCTTTGACATTTTTATACATTTTAATATTTTTATTAAATAATAAAATCATATACTGGGCAAAATTTGACCAAATTGGGTGAAAAAAGAGTCATTCTTACATGATTTTGATGCTCTGAAGCTAATGGAATAGGTTTCATAGATGTTGGAGCACTTCTAAAAGTGTTTTTTCCACTTTGAATATTAATGAAACCCAAAGCCACTAGGAGAGGAGGTCATGCCTAGATCAACTTGAGACCATTTTCATAGATTGAATAGTCTATTTTGAGGTTTTCATTTTCAGATCAATAGGGTTTCCAAATAGTGACCAATAGGAAGGTACAAAATCCTAGAACCCAAGCATGATAATTGTTGTTAGCACTTCGTAGTTTTCCTAGGTTGAGGAGGAAAACTTTAGAGGTAACCACAAACCACTTGTAGGATTAGAAACTAGCATTTCCAATCCCACAGAGGGATCTCTCTTGATAGATTTCAATAAATCATAGTCTAGGGTTTTGGGCTAGGTATGAATATCAAGGTATTGGTTTTTAAAATTGTAGAATATCAAGGTATTGGTTTTAATATCCAGAATGAAGGAAGAACCCATTGGGCAAGGAGTCATAAGGATTTTCAATAATCAATCACAGATAGATAAAGGAAAGCTTCAATTACGACAAGGTAGGAAAACTCCTGGATATTATAGAGCTGTTGGGGGTGGATGAGATGAGTAATATTTAGGATAAATTCAAATATGGAGCATACACAAATGAATTATACACATAAATGTTAGAAGAAAACAGTGAGATTTATTAACACGCCAGAGCATAATATTGCAAGAAAATTCTACTCATCATCTTCTTGTAAACAATTTAAGAAAGAGTACACATGTCAAACTTGAAAGAAAAACATACTTAAAAAGAGGAAAACATCACCATTTTCTTGACATAAGAATCCTGAAACCAAGCGTCCTTTGTATTGTTGAATTGATTACTTCTATTTGAGCTCCACAACTTACAATCAAAGAAAAAGTCTTCTTTTACTTCACAATCAACCTCTTCTAAATTCAAGATGATGAAATATATGCAAAATATTGTTCCTAAGTTTAAGGTGGTCGAAATCCACCCATTCCCAATTTATATGGAACTGATTTCATGAAAATAGGAAAGACAAACCACTAATCTAGAAAATAGAAAAGCATCTTTGACTTTTACCTACAAAATTTCCTACACTCCTAATACATTGAAATTGTACAAATCAACATCGATGAATCCTTTTATAATGGTAAAACATAAATAATTAAATTATCAAAGACTTCATTTTCCACACTAACGTGAAAATTTGGTCGAAAACATTTTATGTCTTTAAGCGCAACACTTACTGAGCACAACACTTCCTGAGCGCAACACCTCCTGAGCACATCATATGTCCTTCTATTTATTTGACTTCATGAATCGATGAAATCATATAAAAAACTTTGTATATGTCCTTTATTTTGTAATGAAAACATATATTCCCTATAGATATAAAAAAATTTCCCAAAATGTGACCTTGAAGGAATATTAGTTTTGTTGCTCTTTTTGTGCACACATCTATGGGTAGAAACTGTATTTTGTGAATATATGTCAAATGGTGAGTCTAAATGGGCTGAGTTTTTTACAAAAAGTGAATATCATCATAATCATATTCACAAAAAATTGAGCCAAGTATGACCCACATATATCGATAAAACAGTGACTGTGTTTGAGCGCAACGACTGATAATTTATAAATATCTCCCAAACCATGATAGATGTGTAAAAACTGAGAGAGGTTTTTGTTATTTGTCCCATTGTTGAAAAATATTTCTTTTTTTTCCAAATATTCATCTCAGTTTGGTCAGAAATAAATCTTAAATTTGACTGTGTGAAAATGTTGCGCCTGTGCGCAACGCCATCTATTTTTCATTGTTTAAGCCACAATCAGGTCTCTAAAAAATATGCGCATGTTGGTGATGATGTTGACACTATTAGTGATAAAACACACTCCTTTCAAGCCTCCTTTCACAGAAGATGCAAAACATTCATCTATAGACCAAAAAATCGAACCCTAATTCTTTATCAATAATGCATCAAACTTCTGGTTGATGTCTAAAGTGTCTGAAAAGGTGAATAATGAAACATGGATTATTATCTTAAACAACATTTAAATTCCTTTAAAAATAATCAACACTAATATTTAAAAATACATATTAATAAATTTGTTACATAGATTCTACTCTTAGGTCTAAGGGATTTTAACTCTCGGGAACTTGGGAGTATAAGAACACGTTTTACCAGTTATATATCCAATGGAAAAGATGCCAGAAGAATGGAGAGGTTGAAGGATTACCGTAGATGCTAAAAAGGAAAACTAGACTCTAGAAGAATGTGCAAAGAAGTGGATGAAAATGACTATTCACCTAATCCAAAATGTAGCGGAACTACTCATTAGCTCACGAAAAGTGATTCTTCTATAGGGTTACTATCCCATCTCTCAATCCTCTCTTCCATCAAAATATTTATCTATAATATTCGACGCCTCAACAACAAGGGGAAGCAGAGAAACCTTATAGATAGAATTAAAAGAGAAAAATCAGAGTTTTTGATTTTGTAGGAAACCAAAGTGTCTACTCAAGATGATAAAGAAATTAAAAATCATTGTTGGAAAGGAAGAAACTTGATGGCTCTAGATTCCAAAGGGAGCAACAAAGTGTTCACCATCATTCGGAACCCACAAAAAACTGTATTTCAAGACTCGGTGGCATGCCAAAACATACTCACCAAGGAGCCACAAGGAGGGCTGCAACCCCCTCCTATTGTAATGTAGTTACAAGAAATCCGTGGGTGGGGGGTGGGGGGGGGGGAGAAGTTGAAACTTCCCCTAGAAATACTAACACGAGTGAGACTCCAAATATTTTTGTGTAATGGAAATCCTACATCAAAGGGAAGTGCTTATAAAAATCCACAGAAAAACCCAAATTTGTAATGTCGAATAATTGTACGGAGGAATCAAGCAAACACATGAAAGACCATGCTTTGATTTGTAAATTCATGTCGATCTTGCCATTAACCTAAAGGCTTTTTTCATGGTGATTTTTGCACATTTTGAAAAATCAAAAGAGGTTCTTTGAAATTGGCTCGTATCCCCTCAATAACGCATGATTATTTATGCATTTCTAGGATGAATGCTACAACCCGAACAAACATAAATTTATTTCTTCGTTTATTTGGATATGGATCTTCTCATTACTAGAAGACCTCTAGGAACTTGAATATCTCGAGGTTATATTCAATGCAATAAGAGAAATCATGAAGGTTTTAAAATCATGAAACAACGATCGTTATCTTCCTAACCAAGAATTTATGTCTATATGAAAATCTTGAAGCCGCTCCCTGAACCAATTAACATCGATTGCCACAATTAAATCTAGATGCAACACTTCGATTACAAACATGTCATATTTTAATTCCAACCATGTTTTGAAATTCAATGGTATTGGCGGAAAGCTAGGATGTGAGAAATGGAAAGCTAGGATGTATAGGTGATCAGATTTTGGATTAGGGGAAATTTTTTTCCAAATATTCAAAGTGATCAAAATCGATTGGAAACTTAACAACAGTGAATATCTCGTTGCCAAGAATTTGGCACAATTCGTTTCGTCGAAAACAGAGTCTAGATGAAGAAGATAGAGCATGTTGTTCGTTTTCCTAAACAACAAAAACAATTGCAGAACATGACATAATGGTGACATGGCAGCCCAGTCAGCAGAACACAAATATTCTGGGAATATTCTTCAATTTCACCCAATGACACTGTGACAAGTTTCATTGCATGATTTTCTAGTTTGGTTGGAAGGTGAATTTGCTTTATGAACTAGTGGACCGTATCCAAATTCCGAATTGATTTTATTACAAATTAGTTCGAATTCCATACATATCCTATGGTAGAATTATATGCAAAGTCTGGAGTTGGTGCATTTCAATTATATATAAAGGTTGTGTGTGTGTGTGTGTGTGTCGGTGAAAAAATATACAACGACGAAGGGTGGAGTTTGGGGTTTGACCCCATGACCTCCCCCGAAGGAATGGAGTAGTAAACCAATAGCCCAAGACATTAGTACTTAACAATCTATGCATTTGAGTTATATTTGTTACAACGGAGGTTTGGAGGGGGCTAGCCCCCTCCCCATAAGACCTTACCATAGGACCAATGGAAGGTGGTGTCAATATTAAGAGTGCGGATTAAATTATTAATATGGGTTTATTAACCCATAATCTAAGATTTAAGAACTAAGCATTCTTCTAAAGTTGGATTAGAGTTAAACGCGCTTAATACGCAAAACTCAAACTTATATGATAATTAATATTTGATTAGCATTAATAAAATACAGTTAAATTGGTGGAATTTTTGGCAGAACCACCAATATAGGAGCTGCCCCCAAATTTGGCGGCCCTAACTAGAGTTTTCTTGAGTTTTGGAGGCAGTTTACTAGGAAAATTTGTTTTGGGCATATATTGTGCAAAATTTGACCAAATTGGGAGAAAGAAGAGTCATTCTTAGATTATTTTGATGCTCTAAAGGTAATGGAATAGGTTTCAGAGGTGTTGGAGCACTTCTAAAAGTTTTTTTTTCCACTTTGAATATTAACGAAGCCTAGGGCCACCAGGAGAGGAGGTCATGCCTAGGTCAGTTGGAGACCATTTTCATAGATTGAATAGTCTCTTTTGAGGTTTTTGGGTCTTTTGAATCCAATTGAGTAGGTTTCAAAGCCATTGGAGCACTGTAGGTGAATGTGATCAAACATTTTACCATTAATCCAAAGAGGGCCTAACATGTTGAAGCAGGTCCATGGAGATGTAGACCAGGAGGGGTGAAATTTTTTATCAACTATTATGTAATCTGTATGATGTGTGTTATTTCTCTGCATTTTATTTGTTGTACATGAGATTTTAACAACTAATTAACTCATAAATTCCTCATAAAAAACACAAAAACTTGACACATAAACCACTTCACAAATGGCTAATTTGAGACGATCCTAAACACATTTTTTTAATACTGATGAGGGAGATAGCACAACAAAACTAGTTTTTCCATATTCAGATCAATAGGGTTTCTAAATAATGACCAATAAGCAAGTACAAAATCCTAGAACCCAAGCATGATAATTGTTGTTAGCACTTCATAGTTTTCCTAGGTTGAGGAGGAAAACTTCAGAGGTAACCACAAACCACTTGTAGTATTAGAAAGTAGCCTTTCCAATCCCAAAGAGGGATCTCTCTTGATAGATTTCAATAAATCACAGTCTAGGGTTTTAGCCTAGGTATGAATATCAAGGTATTGGTTTTAAAATTGTGGTTGCAGAATGAAGGAAGAACCCATTGGGCAGGGAGTCATAAGGGTTTTCAGTAATCAATCACAGATAGATAGAGGAAAGCTTCAATTACGACAAGGTAGGAAAACTCTTGGATATTATAGAGCTGTTGGGGGTGGATGAGATGAATAATATTTAGGATAAATTCAAATATGGAGCATAAAAAAATGAATTATACACATAAATGTTAGAAGAAAACAGTGAGATTTCTTAACAATCTAGAGCATAATATCGCAAGAAAATTCTACTCATCATCTTCTTGTAAACAATTTAAGAAAGAGTACCCATGTGAAACTTGAAAGAAAAACATATTTAAAAAGAGGAAAACATCACCATTTTCTTGACATAGGAATCCTGAAACCAAGCATCATTTGTATTGTTGAATTGATTACTTCTATTTGAGGTCCACAACTTACAATCAAATAAAAAGTGTTCTTTTACTTCACAATCAACCCTTTCTATATTCAAGATGATGAAATATATACAAAATATTGTTCCTAACTCTAAGGGGGTCGAAACCCACCCATTCCCAATCTATATGGAACTTATTTCATGAAAATAGGAAAGACAAACCACTAATCTAGAAAATAGAAAAGCATCTTTGACTTTTACCTATAAAATTTCCTACACTGCTAATACATTGAAATTGTACAAATCAACATGGATGAATCCTTTTATAATGGTAAAACATAAATAATTAAATATTAACGTATGAAAATTCCAACCAAGTCAAGAACTTCCATGCAGCACCTGACCATAGATTGGCTAAACCAAATATTTCTTTCATCCAATCAACACCACCCCATATTCCAAGCATGAATGTGGGTCTCATGCAATAGAACAAGAAAAAACAACCAGGGCTTCCAGAGGCCAAACCACCTCAACCCTTAACCATAGGGATTCCACCTGTATGGTATAGAAATCAATACACATAATGAGATCATTTTCTAAATAAGTTTTCCAAGGCCCTAGGAACTAGTAACTCAACCCACAACTATCACAAGGCTCTAGAGAATTTGTCTAATCCAACTCTAAGGACCAATAACTCAATCCACCAAAGGTTCCAGAGCATTTGTCCCAACCTAGGATCCAGGACTAGTAACTCAAACCAAGATATTACAAGGCTCTAGAGTGTTTGTTCCAACACACAAACATAGGAAAAAACTAAGATCCAATAAAAAAAAAAGGAAGTGCAAAAACCCATAATTCCATGGCTATCCAAGAAATGGCAAGGCAATGTTCAAATCTCTATCAATCCAGGAAACCCTCCATGATAATGAAAACACATAACCAAATAATCACATGCATATACGATGTATCAAAAAATGAACATGGAGATCATACATATAACATGTTACCTGCAGTTAATCAAATTGTAGTTGTTTATATCGATGTCTCCATGTCCTTCCTTGCTTCCTTTTCCTTATTTCTCCAATCCAAGTGAATAATGGCTCCAAGAATGCTATAAGTATATTAGAGTGTATGAGAGAGTGTGAATGAAATGAGAGAGTCAAACTGAAAACTAAAAAAAGGCCTACCACCCTGATGTTATCGTCAATCCCTCATGTGTTTTTCTCCACCACAAGTCCATCATCTCAAAGGATTTCTACCATCACCTTTGTATTACTTCTTATTTGAGACCCATGTACTCTATCGACTGCATTGAACTTCCTTTTCAGTGCTACATTATCCTTGTCACCTTTATCCTAAGGACAATAATATATGTGGGTTGGAATCCTTATAATAAAATTAAAAAAATATGGAAACATACCAAATAAAATCGAAATTTCATTTAGTTAGTTTCAATGATTTCAACACTAATTATATTTCTAAGACTTAACATGATGAATTTGTCTTTCAATTGTTCGGAAAAGCATTATATTATGTGTAACAGTCTAGCACTTCTCAAATTTGGTTTTGGTATATTATCATTATTTACTTGAAATTTGGTTTTGGTATATTATCATTATGGATGGAAGCTTTTCTACTCCATCCCTTTTCTAGAACATGTCATGATTTTGAGATATACGTGGGGTGAAATATTCCCTTAGATTTAGAGCTTAACAAAATATATTCTTCCTTTATTTTAGAGTATAAAATTACTTTCCTCTGCGTAAATTTCAAGTAATTTTGCAGAGGTTTGGAGAGGGGAAACATATTATACAATATTTCGACAGAGAAACAGAACAATGATTATACAACAAATTCTCCAATACTAGATTTTCACAAAGAAACATGTGCTTTTGATTACTTTTAAGATTTGAGAATAAAAAATATTAAAGTGTAATTGTATTTAAAAAGCTTTGGAATAAATTTACACTGGTACATTTTTGAACTATGAAATAAGATGAGAAAATATTAGATTATGTTAAATATAATTGTATTTGAAATTGAAAAAAACTTCAATTTTAACATCTCATTTCAACCAATAACGAAGTATACATTTTGTAATATATTTATTTTGGGAAAAAGAGAACTCCTACACTTCAAGACCATATTTGAACCAATAACGAAGTATGTATTTTTTTATATAGTTGGTTTGGATAAAGAAAAAAAAGTATATTCTTAAAAAATGTTATTTTTAAGAGTTTTAAAGAAAATATTTAAATTTTTCAAATGAAATTAATAGTTTTCAATTGTAATTGGGGGAATTTTTTTCATTAAAATAAAATAAATAATAATAAAAAAAAAAACAATTTGAAAAAGTAAAAATATCAATTATCCAATAAATAAGATTTTTAAATAAAATCTTATCTTTAAAATTTTCAAATGAAATTATACACATCTTTATGAATTTTACCTAGCCATAGATCCTATTCATAGATCCTATTCATGAATTTGACTAAGCCATATCTTGTGAGATGATAATACACATCTTCATCAACTATTCCCAAATGTTGTATCATTTTCTTAAGCTTCTAGTACATGTCAAAATGCTTCCCTGCATGAAAATATGCTCTTGAAACTCTATCCCATATAAACTTATAGCTGATGTGTAATTCACATGTATTCTCCTGCTAAGAGCATCTACAACAATGTTCTTCTTTCCATTGATATAACTGATCTCAAATTCAAAATTGTTGAGGTAGCCAACCATGTAGCTTTCCTGGAATTCAAATTAGATTGGTAAAACAATAATCTCAACCCACTCTGATCACTCATCAAAACAAATCTCCTACCAAGAAGATAGTTCCTCCACACCTTCAAGGAAAGAACGATAACTTCTAACTCAAAATCTTGAGTCGCATAGTTCAACTCATGCTCATTTGGTTTCCTTGAAACATATCATACCACATGTACTTCCTACAACAATACTCCACCAGGTCCTTCCTTGCAATTAATTTTTGCACACCACAAACTCTAGATATAGATCTGCAATCTTCAATACTAGAGCATTTGTAAGAAAATGCTTCAACTGCTCAAACTTGGTTGAACACTCCTATATTCATTAAAACTTCTTTCTTTTTCTTTGTAAATATTTAATAGGATAACGAATCCATGATAATTTATTTATGAACCACTCGTAGTAACCTATCATTCCCATGAATGATATAGAAAAATCCTATAGAAAAATCTAATAGAAATATCCTTCCAAATCTTAGAAGTGAACTTTGTATCTCTGTCAGATAAAATTTTCTTGGGAACACCATGCAACCATGTTATCTCCTTGATGAAGATCTGAGCTATGTCACTAGATGAATTAGAATACTTTACTACAATGAAGTGAGCTACCTTTGTCAATCTGTCAACGAAAACCATAATGTAGTTATGTTGTCTCTATGTCCTCGGAAAAATTATAATGAAGTCCATGGAAATGAACTCCCATTTCCATTATGGAATTGGAATTGGCTAAATCAAACCAATTGGGTGCTTACATTCATCCTTTACATGTTGACAATGAAGGCGCCTAGCAACAAAATCAACCACATGTTTCTTTACATTCGGCTAATAGTATAACTTATTCATTGGTTTCAACATCTTTTGATATCCAAGGTGACGAAAATATGGTTCGACATGAAACTCTCTCAAGATAAGCTTCTCGACTCATTTTCATCCAACACATAGATCCTATTCATGAATTTGACCATGCCATATTTTGTGAGATGATAATACATATCTTCATCACCTATTCCCTAATGTTTTATCATTTGCTTAATATTTTAGTTCATGTCAACATGCTTCCCTGCATGAAAGATATTCTCCTCCAAGTCTATCACATCTAAACTTATAGTTGATCTATGATTCACATGTATTCTCCTGCTAAGATAATCTGCAACAATGTTCTCCTTTCCCTTGATATAACTGATCTGAAAGTCAAATTGTTGAGGTAGCCAACCATCTAGCTTTCCTGGAATTCAAATTAGGTTCGTCAAACAAGAATCTCAACCGGATGTGATAACTCATTAGAACAAATCTTGTGACAAGAAGATAGTTCCTCCATGTCCTCAAGGAAAGAATGATAACTTCCAACCCGAAATCATGAGTCGCATATTTCAACTCATGCTCATTCGGTTTCCTTGACACATATCATACCACATGTAATTCCTACAATAATACTCCACCAGGTCGTTCCTTGCAATTAATTTTTGCACACCACAAACTCTAGATCTAGATCTGTAATCTTCAAGACTAGAGAATTTGTAAGGAAATGCTTCAACTGATCAAAGTTTGTTGCACACTCCTATATTCATTAAAACTTCTTTCCTTTTCTCTGTAAATATTTAATAGGATAAAAAATCCATGAGAAGTTCTTTATGAACCACCCATAGTAACCTGTCAATCCCATGAATGATCTCATCTCATCCACATTCCTAGGAGTATGTCACTCCATGAGATCTCTAATATTTTTTGGGTCCACTTTTATGCCTTCCTTGGAACAACATGTCCCAAGTAATGAATTTAATTTTGAAATAAATTACGCTTGTTGAGCTTGGAATACAAATGATGCTTTCTAAAAAACCTTGACACTACTACCAGGTGTTCTGCATGTTATTCCTAATTCTTAGATTATATCAATATATCATTAATGAACACTATAATAAACTTTTCCAGGTAAGGACGCAACATACTATTAATCAAAGACATGAAGGTATCTAGAGAATTAGTAAAAATAAAAGGAACCACAACATACTCATAATTCCCATACCTAGTACAAAATGTATTGGTTCATTGGTTTAGCAGTGTAATTTTTGTTCCAAGGGGGGAGTCATGGTTAGTTTGTTTCATGGTGCTACCACGTTTTCTGGAGGAATTTGATGGAGGATATCAAGGCACCACACTAAAATATGCGAGCATGGATGGAAGCTTTTCTACACCATCCCTTTTCTAGAACATGTCATGATTTTGAGAAATACGTGGGGTGGAATATTCCCTGAGATTTAGAGCTTAACAAAATATATTCTTCCTTTATTTTAGAGTATAAAATAACTTTCCTTTGCGTAAATTTCAAGTAATTTCGCAGAGGTTTGGAGGGGGGAAATATATTATCAAGATCAAACCCAAAAATGGAACACTCACATGCATCATCATTTGGAGGAGTTTGTTGGATGATACTGAGACCTCATGTTAAACCCTATTCGTAAAGAAATTGCTCGATCTAAGGGAGAAGAATCCACACATAGATACCCCGTATTAGACAATGAGGTCTTGGTATAATGGGCTCAGTGGATCCTTGATATAGGGCACACCAGTGGTTATTTTAACTAATACTCCCAAACGATTTCCCTTTACTAGCAGATGAGTTTTTTTATTAGGGCACACACTACTAGATTGATAAGAGCATAGGGATGATGCCCTTCATTCCTTGGAGCACCTTCACTGCTCTCTAAGAGACTCAGACTATATATTAGGCAAACTAGAGGAGTAGCTTGGTATTCCCCTTGTGGTGGGAATTGCTCATGAAGGCTCAAAGGAGATTTTTTAGATTGTAGTCTGAGATTCAGAGCTCTCAATGTAGCTATCTCATGTTTTTTTATGTGTTTCCTATGATATTAGTGAATTTCTATTTAGTGCATGTTAGGATAGAACTGTAGTTATATTTTGAATTTTGTAGTTTCCTTTTGTTATCATTTTCCTCCCTATGGAGAGTCTTTTTATGGTTATGATCTGGTCTCCTTGTGAGAGATTGACCAAAAAAAAAAAAGGAAAAGAGAAGAAGATATATCTCTTGATATAATATCAAGTTTCAATAGGAAATAAAAATTTCACCTTAGAAAAACTAAAAATATAAATTATCCAATAAATTAGGCATACTCGGGCAACCTCTTCAGCAGACCATTGCGGAACATGAAGGGCAATTCTGACGTCGCCGTAGTAGGCGGAAAGAAGAAGCTGTTTTGACACCGGCTATGCGAATTTTCATTGGCGAATATGCGGATTACACGAATTATGATTAGTCAATATATGGGATTATCCACGAATATATCACAAAATCCAGATACGCGAATTATCATCGGTTAATATATGGGATCACCGCCAGTTGAAATGCGATCTGTCGTCGGATACGCGAGGTATAAGCACTTGAAATGGGTTTTGAAATGCGATATGTCCTCGAATACGCGAGGTATAACCACTTGAAATTTGTTCTGTGAACCCATACGCTGATGGATAAGCCGATCATTACGCTGATATGCAATCGTTTTCAGTGGATATGCGACTGTTTACGCGAGGTCTCTGCCGTTTATCCGACGATATCTCATCGATATGCGAGTAACATCCGTCCAATATGCGGCAATCTCACTGGTTATGCGAGCTATCACTACCGATATGCGAATTATGATACGCGACCTATCAGTGAATCGCGAATTATCATAAGATATAGTAATTATCAGTGGATAGGCGGGTTATGAGGAGGGATATGCAGATCATTACGCGTATTTTCTGGGGTTTTAGGGAAATTAAATTGAGAACGGTCAGATTTACCCAAGTTCGATTCTCTTCGGGTATCATTTTCCCATTCAAGCTTTAAAAAACAAAACAATGAGGAGTGATCAGTGTGTGTTGCTAAATAACAACAACATATCCTTCACAGTAACTCTGTGACTGCGATTTCGAGAATTCCCCTGGCATTTTGGCCAGGCATCGAATCGATCTATGAACCCAATGCCGCTCTCTCCCTCCAAAAGCTTCCTATCATAAAACGTATCGAATGTCGCATTCCCGTTATAACAATCCTCTTCTAATTCGGATCCTAATTTTCTCGGTTTGGGAGCCAAGATTTCAATTCCACCGTCTTGAAAGTACCAAATCATAACAAATTGCAAAGTATAAGTAACGACATTCCAGCTCTCAGTTTATGAAAAAATCGTCGAGAATGCATGGCGGGCTCCATTCGGAGGTCCTTCGAAGGAGTTTACTTCATTCGAGAACAGGAGTGACTCGCCATAACAACCTGGTTTGAACAAATTGCATCAGAGAACAATCTTATCGATTTCCCTTACGGTGGCCTTTCGTTCTACCATTAAAATTGCTTCACATTTAACAATTCCTCACCAATTACAGCTGCATTTATAACTTCAATCAGTGGTGGGAGGGTTTACAGTACCGCGGGATAGTCTGAATTCTAACTATTCTGCATTTTGTTTTGTTTGTTTTGGTATATTAATTAACTTTATTCTGCATTTTGTTTGTTTGTTCTGGTATATTAATTAAGTTTATTCTGCATTTTTTTTGTTTTGGTATATTTAAGTTTGTTTGAAATTTGGTAAATATATATTGCCCAAACGACCGAGTTTGCTTCATTCGAGAAATTTTGAGCAATTTTGGGGTCTGATGAGCAATTTTGGGCTGCATGGGGTTTGACCAATTTTGGGGTCTATTGAGCAATTTTGGGCTCTTTCATGGCGGAACTTCTTAATGTCTGTATGTATCTGTTATCGCAGACATTAAGAAGTTCCGCCATGAAAGAGCCCAAAATCGTCAAGTAAATTCCCAAAATTGGTGAAACCCCATGTACCTCTGCACTGCTCATCAGACCCTAAAATTGCTCAAACCCCATGGAGCAATTTTGGGCTCTTTCATGGCGGAACTTCTTAATGTCTGTATGTATCTGTTATCGCAGATCAAGGGAGATCAGGCCAGGAGCTCTAATGTCTGCGGCAGTTTATGTAAATACACAGCCCATGAGTTGGAAAAACTTTTAACATTAAACATTAATAATTCACGGCATTTCATTTCACCAATTTTTTTTTACAGATGCATTTTCTTTTTATTTTTGTATATATATATATATGAATTTGTTAAGCTTTAGTAACGGCTAGATGCAAGATGTAGGTGTCTCCGTTGGTCCGCTAGATGCGTTCCATGAAAGAGAAGGCGTTAATAAAAGAAAAATTAAGTGAAAGGTTATATATGTTAATTATAATTTATAATATTATTATTATTTTATAGTCTTAATATTTAATCTTTTAAACATATTAATGTTTTTTAATAATGATATAATTAATATTTTAATAATAATAATATAATTAAAATTATTCCTTTAAAATGTTAATATTTATTTTTTTAAATAATATATGATCTTATAAGTTAATATAAAATTAAATAAGTTAAATTTAATGATAAAATGTATGATAATATCATAATGTATTATTATCAAGAGTTACACTCTTTAACACATCTATTGTTATAATGTTGATTTAAGTAACACATTTCTTATATTGAACACACCTACCCTTGCTCTGACATTTTTATACATTTTAATATTTTTATTAAATAATAAAATCATATACTGGGAAAAATTTGACCAAATTGGGTGAAAAAAGAGTCATTCTTACATGATTTTGATGCTCTGAAGCTAATGGAACAGGTTTCATAGATGTTGGAGCACTTCTAAAAGTGCTTTTTCCACTTTGAATATTAATGAAGCCCAGGGCCACTAGGAGAGGAGGTCATGCCTAGATCAGCTTGAGACCATTTTCATAGATTGAATAGTCTATTTTGAGGTTTTCATTTTCAGATCAATATGGTTTCCAAATAGTGAACAATAGGAAGATACAAAATCCTAGAATTCAGCATGATAATTGTTGTTAGCACTTCGTAGTTTTCCTAGGTTGAGGAGAAAAACATCAAAGGTAACCACAAACCACTTGTAGGATTAGAAACTAGCATTTCCAATCCCAGAGAGGGATTTCTCTTGATAGATTTCAATAAATCATAGTCTAGGGTTTTGGGCTAGGTATGAAAATCAAGGTATTGGTTTTAAAATTGTGGTTGCAGAATGAAGGAAGAACCCATTGGGCAAGGATTCATAAGGATTTTCAGTAATCAATCACAGATAGATAAAGGAAAGCTTCGATTACGACAAGGTAGGAAAACTCCTAGATATTATAGAGCTGTTGGGGGAGGATGAGATGAATAATATTTAGGATAAATTCAAATATGGAGCATACACAAATGAATTATACACATAAATGTTAGAATAAAATAGTGAGATTTATTAACACGCCAGAGCATAATATTGCAAGAAAATTCTACTCATCATCTTCTTGTAAACAATTTAAGAAAGAGTACCCATGTGAAACTTGAAAGAAAAACATATTTAAAAAGAGGAAAACATCACCATTTTCTTGACATAAGAATCCTGAAACCAAGCGTCCTTTGTATTGTTGAATTGATTACTTCTATTTGAGCTCCACAACTTACAATCAAACAAAAATTCTTCTTTTACTTCACAATCAACCCCTTCTACATTCAAGATGATGAAATATATGCAAAATATTGTTCCTAAGTTTAAGGTGGTCGAAATCCACCCATTCCCAATTTATATGGAACTGATTTCATGAAAATAGGAAAGACAAACCACTAATCTAGAAAATAGAAAAGCATCTTTGAATTTTACCTACAAAATTGCCTACACTCCTAATACATTGAAATTGTACAAATCAACATGGATGAATCCTTTTATAATGGTAAAACATAAATAATTAAATGATCAAAGACTTCATTTTCCACACTAAGGTGAAAATTTGGTCGAAAACATTTTATGTCTTTAAGCGCAACACTTACTGAGCGCAACACTTCCTGAGCGCAACACCTTCTGAGCACGTCATATGTCCTTCTATTTATTTGACTTAATGAATCGATGAAATCATATAAAAAACTTTGTATATGAACTTTATTTTGTAATGAAAACATATATTCCCCGTAGATATAAAAAAATTTCCCAAAATGTGACCTTGAAGGAATACTAGTTTAGTTGCTCTTTTTGTGCACACATCTATGGGTAGAAACTATATTTTTTGAATATATGTCAAATGGTGAGTCCAAATGGGCTGAGTTTTTTACAAAAAGTGAATATCATCATAATTCATATTCACAAAAACTTGAGCCAAGTACGACCCACATATATCGATAAAACAGTAACTGTGTTTGAGCGCAACGACTGATAGTTTATAAATATCTCCCAAACCATGATAGTCGTTTAAAAACTAAGAGAGGTTTTTGTTATTTGTCCCATTGTTGAAAAATATTTCTTTTTTTTCCAAGTATTCATCTCAATTTGGTCATAAATAAATCTTAAATTTGACTATGTGAAAATGTTGCGCCTGTGCGCAACGCCATTTATTTTTCATTGTTTAAGCCACAATCAGGTCTCTAAAAAATATGCACATGTTGGTGATTATGTTGACACTATTAGTGATAAAACACACTCCTTTCAAGCCTCCTTTCACAAAAGATGCAAAACATTCATCTATAGACCGAAAAATCGAACCCTAATGCTTTATCAATAATGCATCAAACTTCTAGTTGATGTCTAAAGTGTCTGAAAAGGTGAATAATGAAACATGGATTATTATCTTAAACAAAATTTAAATTATTTTAAAAATAATCAACACTAATATTTAAAAATACATATTAATAAATTTGTTACATAGATTCTACTCTTAGGTCTAAGGGATTTTAACTCTCGGGAACTTGGGAGTATAAGAACACGTTTTACCAGTTATATATCCAATGGAAAAGATGCCAGAAGAATGGAGAGGTTGAAGGATTATCGTAGATGCTAAAAAGGAAAAACTAGACTCTAGAAGAATGTGCAAAGAAGTGGATGAAAATGACTATTCACCTAATCCAAAATGTAGCGGAACTACTCATTAGCTCACGAAAAGTGATTCTTCTATAGGGTTACTATCCCATCTCTCAATCCTCTCTTCCATCAAAATATTTATGTATAATATTCGACGCCTCAACAACAAGGGGAAGCAGAGAAACCTTATAGATAGAATTGAAAGAGAAAAATCAGAGTTTTTGATTTTGTAGGAAACCAAAGTGTCTACTCAAGATGATAAAGAAATTAAAAATCATTGTTGGAAAGGAAGAAAATTGATGGCTCTAGATTCCAAAGGGAGCAACAAAGTGTTCACCATCATTCGGAACCCACAAAAAACTGTATTTCAAGACTCGGTGGCATGTCAAAACATACTCACCAAGGAGCCACAAGGAGGGGTGCAACCCCATCCTATTGTAATGTAGTTACAAGAAATCCGGGGGGGGGAGTTGAAACTTCCCCTAGCAATACTAACACGAGTGAGACTCAAAATATTGTTGTGTAATGGAAATCCTACATCAAAGGGAAGTGCTTATAAAAATCCACAGAAAAACCCAAATTTGTAATGTCGAATAATTGTACGGAGGAATCAAGAAAACACATGAAAGACCATGCTCTGATTTGTAAATTCATGTCGATCTTGCCATTAACCTAAAGGCTTTTTTCATGGTGATTTTTGCACATTTTGAAAAATCAAAAGAGGTTCTTTGAAACTGGCTCGTATCCGCTCAATAACGCATGATTATTTATGCATTTCTAGGATGAATGCTACAACCCGAACAAACATAAATTTATTTCTTCGTTTATTTGGATGTGGATCTTCTCATTACTAGAAGACCTCTAGGAACTTGAATATCTCGAGGTTATAGTCAATGCAATAAGAGAAATCATGAAGGTTTTAAAATCATGAAACAACGATCGTTATCTTCCTAACCAAGAATTTATGTCTATATGAAAATCTTGAAGCCGCTCCCTGAACCAATTAACATCGATTGCCACAATTAAATCTAGATGCAACACTTCGATTACAAACATGTCATATTTTAATTCCAACCATGTTATGAAATTCAATGGTATTGGCGGAAAGCTAGGATGTGAGAAATGGAAAGCTAGGATGTATAGGTGATCAGATTTTGGATTAGGGGAATTTTTTTTCCAAATATTCAAAGTGCTCAAAATCGATTGGAAACTTAACAACAGTGAATATCTCGTTTCCAGGAATTTGGCATAATTTGTTTCGTCGAAAACAGAGTCTAGATGAAGAATATAGAGCATGTTGTTCGTTTTCCTAAACAACTAAAACAATTGCAGAACATGACATAATGGTGACATGGCAGCCCAGTCAGCAGAACACAAATATTCTGGGAATATTCTTCAATTTCACCCAATGACAAGGTGACAAGTTTCATTGCATGATTTTCTAGTTTGGTTGGAAGGTGAATTTGTTTTATGAACTAGTGGACCCTATCCAAATTCCGAATTGATTTTATTACAAATTAGTTCAATCTAATACATATCCTATGGTAGAATTATATGCAAAGTCTGGAGTTGGTGCATTTCAATTATATATAAAGGTTGTGTGTGTGTGTGTGTGTGTGTGTCGGTGAAAAAATATACAACGACGAAGGGTGGAGTTTGGGGTTTGACCCCATGACCTCCCCCGAATGAATGGAGTAGTAAACCAATAGCCCAAGACATTAGTACTTAACAATCTATGCATTTGAGTTAATATTTGTTACAATCGAGGTACCACAAGAGATTTACTTTCCCATAAGACCTTACCATAGGACCACTGGAAGGTGGTGTCAATCTTAAGAGTGCGGATTAAATTATTAATATGGGTTTATTAACCCATAATCTCAGATTTAAGAACTAAGCATTCTTCTAAAGTTGGATTAGAGTTAAACGCGCTTAATACGCAAAACTCAAACTTATCTGATAATTAATCTTTGATTAGCATTAATAAAATACAGTTAAATTGGTGGAATTTTCGGCAGAACCACCAATATAGGAGCTGCCCCCAAATTTGGCGGCCCTAACTAGAGTTTTCTCGAGTTTCGGAGGCAGTTTACTAGGAAAATTTGTTTTGGGCATATATTGTGCAAAATTTGACCAAATTGGGAGAAAGAAGAGTCATTCTTAGATTATTTTGATGCTCTAAAGGTATTGGAACATGTTTCAGAGGTGTTGGAGCACTTCTAAAAGTTTTTTTTCCACTTTGAATATTAACGAAGCCTAGGGCCACCAGGAGAGGAGGTCATGCCTAGGTCAGTTGGAGACCATTTTCATAGATTGAATAGTCTCTTTTGAGGTTTTTGGGTCTTTTGAATCCAATTGAGTAGGTTTCAAAGCCATTGGAGCACTGTAGGTGAATGTGATCAAACATTTTACCATTAATCCAAAGAGGGCCTAACATGTTGAAGCAGGTCCATGGAGATGTAGACCAGGAGGGGTGAACTTTTTTATCAACTATTATGTAATCTGTATGATGTGTGTTATTTCTCTGCATTTTATTTTTTGTACATGATATTTTAGCAACTAATTAACTCATAAATTCCTCATAAAAAACACAAAAGCTTGACACATAAACCACTTCACAAATGGCTAATTTGAGACGATCCTAAACACATTTTTTTAATACTGATGAGGGAGATAGCACAAAAAAACTATTTTTCCCATATTCAGATCAATAGGGTTTCCAAATAATGACCAATAAGCAAGTACAAAATCCTAGAACCCAAGCATGATAATTTTTGTTAGCACTTCATTGTTTTCCTGGGTTGAGGAGGAAAACTTCAGAGGTAACTACAAACCACTTGTAGTATTAGAAACTAGCCTTTCCAATCCCAGAGAGGGATCTCTCTTGATAGATTTCAATAAATCACAGTCTAGGGTTTTAGGCTAGGTATGAATATCAAGGTATTGGTTTTAAAATTGTGGTTGCAGAATGAAGGAAGAACCCATTGGGCAGGGAGTCATAAGGGTTTTCAGTAATCAATCACAGATATATAGAGGAAAGCTTCAATTACGACAAGGTAGGAAAACTCCTAGATATTATAGAGCTATTGGGGGTGGATGAGATGAATAATATTTAGGATAAATTCAAATATGGAGCATACAAAAATGAATTATACACATAAATGTTAGAAGAAAACAGTGAGATTTCTTAACAATCTAGAGCATAATATTGCAAGAAAATTCTACTCATCATCTTCTTGTAAACAATTTAAGAAAGAGTACCCATGTGAAACTTGAAAGAAAAACATATTTTAAAAGAGGAAAACATCACCATTTTCTTGACATAGGAATCCTGAAACCAAGCATCATTTGTATTGTTGAATTGATTACTTCTATTTGAGCTCCACAACTTACAGTCAAAGAAAAAGTCTTCTTTTACTTCACAATCAACCCCTTCTACATTCAAGATGATGAAATATATGCAAAATATTGTTCCTAACTCTATGTGGTCAAACTTCCACCCATTCCCAATCTATATGGAACTTATTTCATGAAAATAGGAAAGACAAACCACTAATCTAGAAAATAGAAAAGCATCTTTGACTTTTACCTATAAAATTTCCTACACTGCTAATACATTGAACTTGTACAAATCAGCATGGATGAATCCTTTTATAATGGTAAAACATAAATAATTAAATATTAACATATGAAAATGCCAACCAAGTCAAGAACTTCCATGCAACACCTGACCATAGATTGGCTAAACCAAATATTTCTTTCATCCAATCAACACCACCCCATATTCCAAGCATGAATGTGGGTCTCATGCAATAGAACAAGAAAAAACAACCAGGGCTTCCAGAGGCCAAACCACCTCAACCCTTAACCATAGGGATTCCACCTGTATGGTATAGAAATCAATACACATAATGAGATCATTTTCTAAATAAGTTTTCCAAGGCCCTAGGAACTAGTAACTCAACCCACAACTATCACAAGGCTCTAGAGAATTTGTCTAATCCAACTCTAAGGACCAATAACTCAATCCACCAAAGGTTCCAGAGCATTTGTCCCAACCTAGGATCCAGGACTAGTAACTCAACCCAAGATATTACAAGGCTCTAGAGTGTTTGTTCCAACACACAAACATAGGAAAAAACTAAGATCCAATAAAAAAAAAAAGGAAGTGCAAAAACCCATAATTCCATGGCTATCCAAGAAATGGCAAGGAAATGTTCAAATCTCTATCAATCCAGGAAACCCTCCATGATAATGAAAACACATAACCAAATAATCACATGCATATACGATGTATCAAAAAATGAACATGGAGAATTGCCACATATAACATGTTACCTCAGCTAATGGAATTGTAGTTGTTTATATCGATACCCCCATGTCCTCTCGTCTTTTTCTTATTTCTCTCCAATCCAAGTGAATGAAGGCTCCAAGAATGCTATAAGTATAATAGAGTGTATGAGAGAGTGTGAATGAAATGAGAGTCAAACTGAAACCGAAGAGGCTCACCACCCCGATGTTATCGTCAATCCTGCGGTGTTTTTCTCCACCACAAGTCCATCATCTCAAAGGATTTCTACCATCACCTTTGTATTACTGCTTATTTGAGACCCATGTACTCTATCGACTGCATTGAACTTCCTTTTCAGTGCTACATTATCCTTGTCACCTTTATCCTATGGAAAATAATATATGTGGGTTGGAATCCTTATAATAAAATTAAAAAAATATGGAAACATACCAAATAAAATCGAAATTTCATTTAGTTAGTTTCAATGATTTCAACACTAATTATATTTCTAAGACTTAACATGATGAATTTGTCTTTCAATTGTTCGGAAAAGCATTAGATTATGTGTAACTTTCTAGCACTTCTCAAATTTGGTTTTGGCATATTATCATTATTTACTTGAAATTTGGTTTTGGTATATTATCATTATGGATGGAAGCTTTTCTACTCCATCCCTTTTCTAGAACATGTCATGATTTTGAGATATACGTGGGGTGAAATATTCCCTTAGATTTAGAGCTTAAAAAAATATATTCTTCCTTTATTTTAGAGTATAAAATGACTTTCCTCTGCGTAAATTTCAAGTAATTTTGCAGAGGTTTGGAGAGGGGAAACATATTATACAATATTTCGACAGAGAAACAAAACAATGATTATACAAAAAATTCTCCAATACTAGATTTTCACAAAGAAACATGTGCTTTAAAAAGCTTTGGAATAAATTTACACTGGTACATTTTTGAACTATGAAATAAGATGAGAAAATATTAGATTATGTTAAATATAATTGTATTTGAAATTGAAAAAAACTTCAATTTTAACATCTCATTTCAACCAATAACAAAGTATACATTTTGTAATATATTTATTTTGGGAAAAAGAGAACTCCTACACTTCAAGACCATATTTGAACCAATAACGAAGTATGTATTTTTTTATATAGTTGGTTTGGATAAAGAAAAAAAAGTATATTCTTAAAACATGTTATTTTTAAGATTTTTAAAGAAAATATTTAAATTTTTCAAATGAAATTAATAGTTTTCAATTGTAATTGGGGGAATTTTTTTCATTAAAATAAAATAAATAATAATAAAAAAAAAAAAATTTGAAAAAGTAAAAATATCAATTATCCAATAAATAAGATTTTTAAATAAAATCTTATCTTTAAAATTTTCAAATGAAATTATACACATCTTTATGAATTTTACCCAGCCATAGATCCTATTCATAGATCCCATTCATGAATTTGACTAAGCCATATCTTGTGAGATGATAATACACATCTTCATCAACTATTCCCAAATGTTGTATCATTTGCTTAAGCTTCTAGTACATGTCAAAATGCTTCCCTGCATGAAAATATGCTCTTGAAACTCTATCCCATATAAACTTATAGCTGATGTGTAATTCACATGTATCATCCTGCTAAGAGCATCTACAACAATGTTCTTCTTTCCATTGATATAACTGATCTCAAATTCAAAATTGTTGAGGTAGCCAACCATGTAGCTTTCCTGGAATTCAAATTAGATAGGTAAAACAATAATCTCAACCCACTCTGATCACTCATCAAAACAAATCTCCTACCAAGAAGATAGTTCCTCCACACCTTCAAGGAAAGAACGATAACTTCTAACTCAAAATCTTGAGTCGCATAGTTCAACTCATGCTCATTTGGTTTCCTTGAAACATATAATACCACATGTACTTCCTACAACAATAATCCACCAGGTCCTTCCTTGCAATTAATTTTTGCACACCACAAACTCTAGATATAGATCTGCAATCTTCAATACTAGAGCATTTGTAAGAAAATGCTTCAACTGCTCAAACTTGGTTGAACACTCCTATATTCATTAAAACTTCTTTCCTTTTCTTTGTAAATATTTAATAGGATAACGAATCCATGATAATTTATTTATGAACTACTCGTAGTAACCTATCATTCCCATGAATGATATAGAAAAATCCTATAGAAAAATCCAATAGAAATATCCTTCCAAATATTAGAAGTGAACTTTGTATCTCTGTCAGATAAAATTTTCTTGGGAACACCATGCAACCGTGTTATCTCCTTGATGAAGATCTGAGCTATGTCACTAGATGAATTAGAATACTTTACTACAATGAAGTGAGCTACCTTTGTCAATATGTCAACGAAAACCATAATGTAGTTATGTTGTCTCTATGTCCTCGGAAAAATTATAATGAAGTCCATGGAAATGAACTCCCATTTCCATTATGGAATTGGAATTGGCTAAATCAAACCAATTGGGTGCTTACATTCATCCTTTACATGTTGACAATGAAGGCGCCTAGCAACAAAATCAACCACATGTTTCTTTACATTAGGCTAATAGTATAACGTATTCATTGGTTTCAACATCTTTTGATATCCAAGGTGACGAAAATATGGTTCGACATGAAACTCTCTCAAGATAAGCTTCTCGACTCATTTTCATCCAACACATAGATCCTATTCATGAATTTGACCATGCCATATTTTGTGAGATGATAATACATATCTTCATCACCTATTACCTAATGTTTTATCATTTGCTTAATATTTTAGTTCATGTCAACATGCTTCCGTGCATGAAAGATCTTCTCCTCCAAGTCTATCACATCTAAACTTATAGTTGATCTATGATTCACATGTATTCTCCTGCTAAGATAATCTGCAACAATGTTCTCCTTTCCCTTGATATAACTGATCTGAAAGTCAAATTGTTGAGGTAGCCAACCATCTAGCTTTCCTGGCATTCAAATTAGTTTCGTCAAACAAGAATCTCAACCCGATGTGATAACTCATTAGAACAAATCTCGTGACAAGAACATATTTCCTCCATGTCCTCAAGGAAAGAATGATAACTTCCAACCCGAAATCATGAGTCGCATATTTCAACTCATGCTCATTCGGTTTCCTTGACACATATCATACCACATGTAATTCCTACAATAATACTCCACCAAGTCGTTCCTTGCAATTAATTTTTGCACACCACAAACTTTAGATCTAGATCTGTAATCTTCAAGACTAGAGAATTTGTAAGGAAATGCTTCAACTGATCAAAGTTGGTTGCACACTCCTATATTCATTAAAACTTCTTTCCTTTTCTCTCTAAATATTTAATAGGATAACAAATCCATGAGAAGTTCTTTATGAACCACCCATAGTAACCTGTCAATCCCATGAATGATCTCATCTCATCCACATTCCTAGGAGTATGTCACTCCATGAGATCTCTAATATTTTTTGGGTCCACTTTTGTGCCTTCCTTGGAACAACATGTCCCAAGTAATGAATTTAATTTTGAAATAAATTACGCTTGTTGAGCTTGGAATACAAATGATGCTTTCTAAAAAACCTTGACACTACTACCAGGTGTTCTGCATGTTATTCCTAATTCTTAGATTATATCAATATATCATTAATGAACACTATAATAAACTTTTCCAGGTAAAGACGCAACATACTATTAATCAAACACATGAAGGTATCTAGAGAATTAGTCAAAATAAAAGGAACCACAACATACTCATAATTCCCATACCTAGTACAAAATGTATTGGTTCATTGGTTTAGCAGTGTAATTTTCTTTCCAAGGGGGGAGTCATGGTTATTTTTTTTCATGGTGCTACCACGTTTTCTGGAGGATATCAAGGCACCACACTAAAATATGCGAGCATGGATGGAAGCTTTTCTACACCATCCCTTTTCTAGAACATGTCATGATTTTGAGAAATACGTGGGGTGGAATATTCCCTGAGATTTAGAGCTTAACAAAATATATTCTTCCTTTATTTTAGAGTATAAAATAACTTTCCTTTGCGTAAATTTCAAGTAATTTCGCAGGTTTTGAGGGGGAAATATATTATCAAGATCAAACCCAAAAAGGAACACCTGTTGCACTATCATTTGGAGGAGTTTGTTGGATGATACTGAGACCTCATGTTAAACCCTATTCGTAAAGAAATTGCTCGATCTAAGGGAGAAGAATCCACACATAGATACCCCATATTAGACAATGAGGTCTTGGTATAATGGGCTCAGTGGATCCTTGATATAGGGCACACGAGTGGTTATTTTAACTAATACTCCCAAACGATTTCCCTTTACTAGCAGATGAGTTTTTTTATTAGGGCACACACTACTAGATTGATAAGAGCATAGGGACGATGCCCTTCATTCCTTGGAGCACCTTCACTGCTATCTAAGAGACTCGGACTGTATATTAGGAAAACTAGAGGAGTAGCTTGGTATTCCCCTTGCGGTGGGAATTGCTCATGAACGCTCAAAGGAGATTTTTTAGATTGTAGTCTGAGATTCAGAGCTCTCAATGTAGCTATCTCATGTTTTTTTATGTGTTTCCTATGATATTAGTGAATTTCTATTTAGTGCATGTTAGGCTAGAACTGTATTTATATTTTGAATTTTGTAGTTTCCTGTTGTTATCATTTTCCTCCCTATGGAGAGTCTTTTTATGGTTATGATCTGGTCTCGTTGTGAGAGATTGACAATTAAAAAAAGAGAGAAGAAGATATATCTCTTGATATAATATCAAGTTTCAATAGGAAATAAAAATTTCACCTTAGAAAAACTAAAAATATAAATTATCCAATAAATTAGGCATACTCGGGCAACCTCTTCAGCAGACCATTGCGGAACATGAAGGGCAATTCTGCCGTCGCCGTAGTAGGCGGAAAGAAGAAGCTGTTTTGACACCGGCTATGCGAATTTTCATTGGCGAATACGCGGATTACACGAATTATGATTAGTCAATATATGGGATTATCCACGAATATATCACAAAATCCAGATACGCGAATTATCATCGGTGAATATATGGGATTATCCACGAATTATCACGAATTATCTCACTTGATATGCCAGCTATCACCGCCAGTTGAAATGCGATCTGTCGTCGGATACGCGAGGTATAAGCACTTGAAATCGGTTTTGAAATGCGATATGTCCTCGAATACGGGAGGTATAACCACTTGAAATTTGTTCTGTGAACCCATACGCTGATGGATAAGCCGATCATTACGCTGATATGCAATCGTTTTCAATGGATATGCGACTGTTTACGCGAGGTCTCTGCCGTTTATCCGACGATATCTCATCGATATGCGAGTAACATCCGTCGAATATGCGGCAATCTCACTGCTTAGGCGAGCTATCACTACCGATATGCGAATTATGATGGTGGAATATTCCCTGAGATTTAGAGCTTAAAAAAATATATTCTTCCTTTATTGTAGAGTATAAAATAACTTTCCTTTGCGTAAATTTCAAGTAATTTTGCAGAGGTTTGGAGGGGGGAAATATATTATCAAGATCAAACCCAAAAATGGAACACTCACATGCATCATCATTTGGAGGAGTTTGTTGGATGATACTGAGACCTGATGTTAAACCCTATTCGTAAAGAAATTGCTCGATCTAAGGGAGAAGAATCCACACATAGATACCCCGTGTTAGACAATGAGGTCTTGGTATAATGGGCTCAGTGGATCCTTGATATAGGGCACACCAGTGGTTATTTTAACTAATACTCCCAAACGATTTCCCTTTACTAGCAGATGAGTTTTTTTATTAGGGCACACACTACTAGATTGATAAGAGCATAGGGACGATGCCCTTCATTCCTTGGAGCACCTTCACTGCTATCTAAGAGACTCAGACTGTATATTAGACAAACTAGAGGAGTAGCTTGGTATTCCCCTTGTGGTGGGAATTGCTCATGAAGGCTCAAAGGAGATTTTTTTTATTGTAGTCTGAGATTCAGAGCTCTCAATGTAGCCATCTCATGTTTTTTTATGTTTTTCCTATGATATTAGTGAATTTCTATTTAGTGCATGTTAGGATAGAACTGTAGTTATATTTTGAATTTTGTAGTTTCCTTTTGTTATCATTTTCCTCCCTATGGAGAGTCTTTTTATGGTTATGATCTGGTCTCCTTGTGAGAGATTGACCAAAAAAAAAAAAAAAAAAGATATATTTCTTGATATAATATCAAGTTTCAATAGGAAATAAAAATTTCACCTTAGAAAACTAAAAATATAAATTATCCAATAAATTAGGCATACTGGGGCAACCTCTTCAGCAGACCATTGCGGAACATGAAGGGCAATTCTGCCGTCGCCGTAGTAGGCGGAAAGAAGAAGCTGTTTTGACACCGGCTATGCGAATTTTCATTGGCGAATATGCGGATTACACGAATTATGATTAGTCAATATATGGGATTATCCACGAATATATCACAAAATCCAGATACGCGAATTATCATCGGTGAATATATGGGATT
>JAXQQM020075208.1:0-13446 GCA_034641835.2 Pinus albicaulis | reverse complement strand
TTCCAGGTGGCCTCTCAAGGAAAACCGCATATGGGCATAATCCACGTCATGTCTACATGGTTCGTTGCTCATCATGGAGGAAGAAACGAATTCTGGGTATGGTTTTGGAACGTGGGAACACATTTAGGAAGGAAGACTTCTATTAGGACTGTCTCAGTCCAGATGTCTTTTCCTTTTCACACAGCCACTTCAAGAGTCCTAATGTGATTCCGATAAGGAAAGACAGTGTTCCTGAATTGTTGCAAATCTTGTTATTTACATTTGTTATATAAACACTTGGGAAACCGAGAGCTAGGTTAGATTTGATGTTAGATTTTATGCTAGATTTTGCTTAGATTCTGTGCTACATTTCTGAAGACGCAGAGTGCTATGTTCAAGTTATTTCATCTTTAATGAAGCAGACAGTGTTGTTTTGAAAGCATTGATTTAATTTGGAGTTGAATTCCGTCAGGTGGTAGAGGGCCCCTGCCTCTTGCACGGATTTATTTGCGTAAATTAGATAAGTATTCTAGTTGCCTTTACGATTTTGAAGTTGAATTAGTAGTTGTTTTAATTAGCTACTATAGTTGTACTCATTCTAACTCTTCCACAAGAAGAAGCTCTTCCAAAAGATTATAATTATGAATGGGAAATGACTATAGTATTGTAGGATTAGAAGTTGAATTCATAGTTGTTTTTAATTAGCTACTGTAGTTATACTCATTCTAACTCTTCCACAAGAAGAAGCTCTTCCAAAATAATGATGAATGGGAAATGGCTATAGTATTGTAGGATTTAGTTGTAATTTTTGTTGTTCACTATCACAGTTACACTTGTTCTAATCACTCTTCCACAAGAAGAAACTCTTCCAATAAATTCTTAAGGAGTCCAAGACATGACCGTGATAATGAATGATTTAGTTGTGTGTTTGCACTAAGTACCATCCCTGTTCTTGCTCTTAAACACTTGTCCAAAATATCATAATGATGAGTGGGATATGGATATGATATCTTAGTTTTTCATTGCTTTCAGTCTTTTTGCTTGCATTCGCATTCAATTACACAGTCAAGATTGTTCTAAAATCTCTTCCAAAAGAAGGAACTCTTCCAAAATATCAATAATGATGGACAAACAGACTGTATAATTTCATAGAATAATGCATGATAGTATAGTTAGGATACTCCGGAGTTTCATTGCACTTAACATCATGTTCAGTTACTTTGTTTTGAGTTTGATGATGACTTGTAGTTTAACACTGTTTTAGGCTAGTGACATTTTAGGTTTGGTTGTAGTTCAACTCACTGCATTTGCATTCCATAGTCAGTTGTCATTCACTGCACAATAGATTACTTCAGTTGTTAAGATTAACAAAACAGCCTTCATTATTCACAAATCTCTTCTTGTTCTAAAATCCATAATTGACTCATCACTACATGAACAGAAGACCATATCACTTTAAGGCATGAAGTACCTCTGCAATTTCCTTATTATTTCATAAACAAAGCCCTCTCTCAAAAGACTACTTTGAAAAAGAAATTAATAACTCTTGATCAAGGTTTTGTGACATTCAATTGAATTGCAGAATAGAGTTAGAAAACTAGTCCTAGAATAGAATATCTTATGATGATATCAATGTTTTATTCCAAACATACTTCAACAAATCTCTAACCAAGGATAAAATGTTGCATCATTATAAGTTAGTTGTTTAAACTGTTTAGTTAGGAAGATTTGCATGTTTAGTTGATCATTTCTCAAGTTGAGTTTATGTTTTTAATCATTTCCTTAGAAGTCATTATCAAGCTCTGTTTTTGCTTAGTCATAGTTTAGATTTGATTCTACTTCAGTGTTTGCAATTGCATTTGTCATTTGTCATCAATCAATTAAGTCCCACTCTGTTTTTAATCCTTAGCTTCCTTCCATCAGTTTTTTAGTCATTTTTCTTGTGAACATAAAATCACCAAAAGACCAAAAACATCATAAATCATCACAAAAGACCAAAAACATCACAAAACACTACACAAAACGTATTAGGAAACAAGCACCTAGGTACATACAGTACACTTCACTTCAGCAGTTTACAAATCCTGGTTGACAATTAAATGAGCTCAGTTTAGGAGACTAGATTGAGACCAAACATTTTGGCACCGTTGGCGGGGAAGTGAAAACTAGGTAACCTTTGTTTCTTAGCATCCAAAAAAAATTATATGCGTAGGGAGAGAGATTCAAGGGGAATATTTATAAGCAGCAGAGGCAGAAGTTTGATTTCTAGAACACCACTTGTTTCATCTAGATCCAGAGCTAGTATACCTTCAACTCAAACCCATCTTCCATCCTCTTCTGATCCTGGACTTCTAGAAGATCTAAGGTCAACTATTCCATTAGAGAAACCTTCCACTTCATCCACTGAACCTGCCATAGAAGAAAATCTAAAACTCTTGTTGGGGACACAAACCTTTCCACTTCCACAGGAGAGTCAACCATGGCAGAAGAAGGAGGAGGTGGAGTTTTTAATGGAGAAAACACACTATTTGGAGGTAGAGGTAGAGATAGAGGAGAAGGAGGTAGAGGTGCAAATGGAGGAAGAGGTAGAATAGGAAGCTCTTTTGGGTTCCCTATACTTGATGAAGAAACCAATACAACCATGAAAAACATTTCACCCTCTGTCCATCCAAACTTCTATGGACTTAAAACTGAAGATCCTGAAACTTTCTTATTCGAATTTGAAGTGCTATGTAGAACTTATGACTACCTACAAGATGCTCAAAAACTGAAATTATTTCCTTCAACTTTGAAGGGAGCAGCATTGAAGTGGTTTATGAGTCTAATCAGTAGTTCTATTAGAACATGGAAAGATATGAAACAAGCATTTCTAGAGAGATACTTGGATTATTGTATGCCAGTTAATCATAAGGAAGAAGTGTTCAAGATGTTACAAAAAGAAGATGAAAACTTAGAAGATTTGTTGGAAATATTTAATTACAACATAAAAAGGGAAAAAATGGAAAATCTAGATCAAGACACCTTAAAAGCTCTTTTGTTGAAAACAATTAGGGATGAATGGTTGGATATTCTTAACATGATGGGAAAAAGGGATATATCACAACTCACATTACCTGAAATATCTGAGTTATGTATCAACCTTTCAAGAGGGAAATCTAAAACTGTCAAAGGTCCAAGAGATCCTGCTCTTGCAAGGGCAAGTAAGTCTGCTTCTGGGACAGTAAGTAGATCAGAAATAGGACACATGCTTGATGATTTCAAATCTGACATCTTAGGGAGTCTTAGTGAACAAATAGACACCCTCAAGATACAAAACAAGCAAAAGGCTGAATCTGATGCCTTGGCAATCTTTTGTCCTAAATGTAGAAAGAAACATGCCCTAAGAGAGTGTCCTTTGGATGTAAAAGTTGTAGAAACCTGTGTCATTTGTTTTGAGAAGCATGAGACCAAGAATTGTCCTTCTCTTCCTGGTCTCAAGGTTGTTTTTCAAGAAGAAACTCCTACAGATTCCACAGAGTCTCTTAACTTTGTATCTAGAAGACCTTGGCAGGGACCTCAGACACAAGGATTCCATGATCAAATGTATAATCAACCTCCACCTTGGAATTCTTAGCAGCAACCTTGGCCCCAATTTCAAAATCAATCTCAATCTTGGGCACAAGGAACACAAAGTCCCTATGGAAGATACTCTCCATACTATCAGTATCCACCATCCTATCCAGCATATCCACATTTTTATCCTCAAAATCCTCAACAAAATTTTTCTCAAAATCTTCAAAAAAAATTTCAACAAAATCCTCAACAACATCATCAGAACCAACCACATCAAAATCAACCACTTCCATTACCATTCCCTCAAAAATCCAATCAATCGTCGGCTCAACCCATACCAAACCCCAATAATAAGAACCCTCAGAATACATACATGATAGAAGGTCAACAGTTTCCAACTTATTTAATTACTCCTCTAGACCTTAGTGATGTTCAACTTAGGTCTGGAAAGATACTTGAAAGGAGGAAACCTTCTGTGATCATACAAGAACAAGATAATTCTGAGGAAGAATCTCTACGGGTGAATAAAAGTCTTGAGGAAGACACATCCTTTCAAGACCCAAACACTGAAAAACTACAACAAAAAGATCCAATAAATCCAACTCCTGCATTAGAGCAACCATCCATATCTACTTCTATACCTCCCTTTCCAGAAAGATTACAAATTGATAGAGGTGTAGAAAAACAAATCATGGTGCCTAATTATGATTTCTTAGATGAATTGAGGAATGTTTGCATTAAAATTCCATTATTGCAAGCCATCAAGGAAATCCCAATTTTAGCCAAAACAATAATGGAGTTGAGTATGAAAACAACAAGAAAAAGAATAAGAGAAACCAAGAAAATTCAACTGGTAGGACAAATAGCAGACATTATGATGGGCAAGATTGCTATTCCAAAGTATCTTGACCCAGGAAATCCAATTGTCAAAATTCACATCAATGGAATTGAAATTCAAAACACACTCATTGACTTAGGAGCAGCAATAAATATCATGAGTAGACAAATCATGGACAAACTGAAACTTCCTAATCTTCTATTTACACCCACACTATTACAATTAGCAGATAGATCTGTGATCAGACCAGATGGGGTAATAGAAGACATTCCAGTGTCCCTAGACTCTTGGGAGTACCCTGTGGATTTCATGATCCTAACTCCTAAGAATAATCTAGGAGGCCATCCTGTTATACTAGGAAGACCTTGGCTGGCTACAGCTGATGCTTTTATTAGTTGTAGGTCCGGTGATATGTATATTTCTGATGGTAGTTCAACTAAGAGATTCACTTTATATCCTCCAGCTAGGACAATTACAGATCTAGATGACACTCAATGAATAGAGGATGAAGAAGATTTACAACCACTCTTCACAATTTCAGAAATTAGTGAAGATAATCAAATTCTAAATACTCTAGAAAATTTTGAATCCTCTCCAGAACACAAACATGAATCATTTCAAGAGGGATCCAATATTGAGTTTTTGTCATCTAGGTAGATGTCTCTTCATTCTATGGACAAATTTGGCAGCTCTACAAGTGAAATTTTTCCAGGCAAAACCTTGAACATAAACAAAAACCTAGAAAAATCTCAACAAGAAGAGTTAGTCAAAGTATTACAGAGACATTCTTCTGCAAATGCATGGGAATACACTGACATGAAAGGGATAAGTCCCAAGACTTGTACTCATCACATCTATATAGAGGCAAATTGCAAACCAATCAGACAGCCTCAAAGATGGATGAATCCAAATCTTAGGGAAATTGTCAAGGAAGAATTGCAAAAATTGTTAAATGTTAATTTCATCTATACTATTTCAGATAGTCAGTGGGTTTCTCCTTTGGTAATTGTGCCAAAGAAAAATGGAAAATGGAGGGTGTGTGTTGACTACCAAGAACTGAATAAAGCTACTCTTAAAGACCATTTTCCCTTACCTTTCATAGATCAAGTATTAGATACATTAGCCGGCAAAAAGTACTTTTCATTCCTAGATGGGTTTAGTGGTTACAATCAAATCCAAGTAGCACTTGAAGACCAAGATAAAACCACATTTACTTGTCCTTGGGGTACCTATGCCTACCGAGTATTGCCATTTGGATTATGCAATGCACCCGCAACATTCCAAAGGGCAGTATTAGGAATTTTTTCTGATCTAATACATGACTGTGTAGAGGTGTACATGGATGATTTTACAGTTTATGGAGATACATTTGAAGAGGCTTTAGAAAACTTGGAAAAGGTCTTAAAAAGATGTCAAGAAGCAAACCTTTCTCTTAGTCATGAAAAATGTTTTATGATGTTCATTGAAGGTATTGTTTTAGGGCACCACATTTCAGGGGATGGGATTAGAGTTGATGAGGCGAAAGTTGAAGTTATTTCTAACCTATCCATTCCAAGTTGTCAAAGAGATGTTAGAAGTTTTCTAGGATTTACAAGGTATTATCGGAGATTTATAGAAAACTTCACTCAAATAGCATCTCCTCTCTTCAAATTACTCACCAAAGATTGTGAATTTAAGTGGAATTCTGATTGCCAGTTAGCTTTTGAAACCCTGAAAACCAAAATTTCTGAAGCACCTATATTAAGGGGACCTAACTGGAAGTTACCTTTTCATATCTCGACAGATGCTTCTGATACAGCTCTAGGAGCAGTATTGGGACAAAAAGATCTAATTCCCTATGCCATCTATTATATCAGTAAAAATTTGACTCCTGCAGAGTTAAACTATACTGTAACTGAAAAAGAGTTTTTAGCCGTTGTTCATGCCATAAACAAATTTAGACACTATATAACAGGCTATGAAACTTTTATTCACACTGATCATTCTGCAATTAGATATCTAATGAACAAATCAATTACTAATGGCAGAGTTATAAGATGGTTGTTACTCTTACAAGAATTCAACATTACTATTCTAGATAGGCCTGGAAAACAAAACACAGTGGCTGATTTCCTATCTAGACTCCAAAATATCAAAGATGACACTCCGGTTGAAGATCAATTTCCTGATGAATATCTTTTTTCAATCTCTACTCAAACTCCATGGTTTGCCGATATTGCTAATTATTTAGTTTCAGGAAAATTTCCTTCAAATATGAATACAAGGGATAAAAGAAAAATCATTAATGATAGTGCAAAATATTCATGGGTCGCTAATGAGTTGTACAAGACAGGTCCAGATTTGATTATTAGAAGGTGTGTTCGTGAAGATGAGATGCCTGAGATTCTCAAGGCATGTCATGACGAACCTTGTGGTGGACACTTTGCAGATAAGAGGACAGCCTATAAGATCCTTAATCTAGGATATTATTGGCCATCCTTGTTTAAAGATGCTAAAGAGTATGTCAAAAGGTGTGACAGTTGCCAAAGGGTAGGGAAACCTTCTCCTTCAGGTGAGATGCCATTACAACCTCAGGTACATATTGAACCTTTTGAAAATGGGCTTTGGATTTTGTAGGACCTATTAGTCCTCCATCAAGACAAAAGAAATATATATTAGTTTGCACTGATTATGTTACTAAATGGGTAGAAGCTAAGCCATTACTTGTTGCTAATGAATCATCTGTAGTTAATTTTCTTTTTGAGGATATTTTTACTCGTTTTGGTGTCCCAAGGGAAATTGTTACAGATCAAGGAGCTCAATTTACATCAAGGCTAGTGGAGCAAATGATGGAGAAGTACAAAATCAGGCATAGAAAAACTACTCCTTATCATCCACAAGCAAATGGTCAAGTGAAATCTACCAATAAAGTCATTGAAGGAATCCTAACAAAGACTGTTCATTTACATAGAAGAGATTGGGTAGATAGGCTTCCTGAAGCCTTGTGGGCCTATAGAACTACATGGAGAAATACAACAGGCCATAATCCTTATGAGCTTGTTTATGGAAAGAAATTTTTGTTTCCCATAGAGTTCCAGATTCTAACTTTTTTTTGTTTCCCATAGAGTTCCAAATTCAAACCTTCAAGATGGCAGTTTAGCTAGGACTTGATTTAATGGAGGCACAGAAGCATAGACTGGAGCAAATTAATGAATTGGATGAGATCAGACAAGATGCAGTTCAGAAAACAAGTCTAGTCCAACAGCAAAGGGCTAGATGGCATGACAAGTACATCAAAGAGAAGAAATTCAAAGAGGGTGACTGGGCTCTCTTGTTTGATTCAAAATTCAAGGATTTTCAAGGGAAATTTTAGACACATTGGCTTGGGCCATATGCAATTGTTCGAATTTTTGATAATGGGGTAGTAAAAATCAGAACTATAGATGAAGAAGAGGTCACTTTTCTTGTGAATGGTCATAGACTGAAGCTATACCACAAGCCACTCTCAAGAGAAGAGTTTGTCAAGAAGTTCCAAGGAAGTAATGATGTGAAGTTAATGAAGAAGAGTCCCTCTTCTTCATCAACTTGATTAAATTTTCTGAAGCAGTTCTTTTTGAAAAAATAAATAAATAAATAAAGGTATAAACATGAAAACCAATCATTGATTGGCATGTTTATACAGAAAAGATAGGGTGAAAATCAGAGTCTCTCTGACACTCTAACTTTTCCCATTTTTTTGTTTTTACAAGCAGCTGTTACAAAAATCATAAGTTCAGATCCATATTGCTTATGATCCATCTCATTTCATTTCACTCCATTCACTTATTCATCCATACTCCATTTCATTCCATCATTCATATTTCACTTCATTCCACATATCATTCATTTCATTCCATCCTCCATCCATCTCATTTTCATGTCAAAATACAAAATTTGATGTCTTGCTGTAAGTGAGTAAAACATGTCATGAATTGCAGTACAGTTCTTATGTTCTTTCACTCCATTTCATAAACTGAATCCATTCCATTTCATCATTCACTTCATACATATCATAACTCATCATCCATCTTCATTCATACCATATAACATTTCACCTATATTCCAAAAACACTCCATTTCGTGATTAAAATGCTCTACAGGAACATTCTGCAGCTCAACGGACATTCTGCAGCTGATCAGCCTTTCTGCAGCCAGACAGTCTTTCCGCAGCTACAAACCCTGAAGGCATCAATCAGCAGACATTAGAATTGCAACAAAATGACCCAGTGTATCCATGAATCAAAAGCATCAAGAAAATTATGAAGACTCTTCCAAAGGTGAACAAAGAAGACAAAGACTACAAAAATCAAATGAAAGGCAGAGGTAACAAGTTTAAATTATGATGGCATTTCATTAAAGTTTAGCATAGTTTTAGTTATGGATTGTTCGAAAAGGTTGTTTTAATTATTTTTATTGATCAAGACCAATAAACCCTCCACAGACTTTGGATTAAAATCTCTCATTTCAAATTCCATATCCGACATCATTTTAGCGGTTAAAATGGTCGAGGTATTTGAATTCTTCACGTCTCTTAACCAAATCATTCAATGATGATTCTCTTTGCCGTCGTAAAAATCTCCGCCGTCTCTTCAATCATTAATTCGTTCCCTCCACCTCACTCCACTACTTCATTCCGTGACCACTGGCATCACTCCATTATGTAGCCGGCATTTCATTCCGTAGACAGAGATATTCTTATCACCGAGAGCAGAGCCAAAGGATATTAGTTTGAATAGCATTGAGCATTGTAAATGCAGAGCAGAGAAAAAGGGTAAATTCAGAGGTATAGCAGCGTGAGAATTTGAAGCCATTTGATTCCGTGGGCAGACAAAGTATCACTGTGGGCAGAGAATGAGCATTATCACTATAAACACAGAGGTATAGCAGAGAAGAATTTGAAGTCATTTGTCACCGGGAGACAGAGGTGTAGCATTGAAGAATTTGAAACTATTTGCCACCGAGAGACAGAGGTATAGCAGTGTGGGAAATTTGAAGCCATTTGTCACTGTCAAACGGAGGCATATCAGTCCAAAGTTCAATTGTCAACAGAGGCATATCAGCCCGAAGTTTTGAAGCTATTTTCATTATCAACCAGGGGTATAGCAACTCGAAATTTGAAGCTGTTGCCACTATCAATCAGAGGTATGTCATTCCTAAGTTTGAAGCCATTTTCATTAAGAACTTGAAGCCATTTCAATTCGAAGGTGAAAGTCATTGTTTTTGTGGGTAGAAGAGTGTTAATTTGAACATTGAAGAAGCAATCATGGGTTTCATTGTAAGAACAGAACCAGTGGGTTCAAAATACTTAGAAGGCTACCCTCAATGCAAAGAAATGTTACAACAAATAGGATGGCTTCAATTTTTGGAGAAATTTAATGGCTTCCACAAGAAAGTCACTAAAACATTTGCAAGATCATTTCAAGGAACTGAAGTTGAAGTGGGAGATGTCAAATTTACTGTCACTGAAGTTTTCATTGCAGAGGCTACAGGGTTGCTCAGAATTGGAGAGAGATGGTTCAAAAACAGAGAATTCCACAATGAATCCCGGAAACAAATTTTAAAATCACCAGGTATGGATGTCATTGTATTTAAGAAAGGAATTCCCAGTTCTGCATTGAAAAATAAATGGAGAAACATACTACTTCTTCTGCAAAAATTTATTACATGTGAGGGTAGATATGGGACATTTTATGTCTACCACATTAGACTGATAATGCATTTTCTGGGGGAAGACCTAAACTTACCTTACTTCTTGCTTCAAAGCTTGAAAAAGATGGCTTCCTGTGTTCAAAGAAGGGTTCAATTTTTAGAGACAACTTTATATCATCATGGGTTGGTTAAAATTTTGATTGAACATCATCTAACCAAAACAAATGATACATGGGACGATTTCTTGATAAGAAATCATTTTGAAGAGCCAAAAGAACCCTCACCGGAACCACAGCCTACAAGGAGAAGTAGAAAATGGAGGGCTTCAAAAGTTGAAATTGACAAAAGAGTCCAAGAGAGCAGTGAGGAAATCATTTTAGAGAAGTTGACCCAAATCAAGAGGCAACTTAAGAAAGAGAAGGTAATTAAGAAATCTGCCACAGAGAAAGGAGAGGGATCCTCTCAGCCAAGGAGAAGCCACAGACTAAAGGGAAAACTAAAGAAAACTCAAATCAAACAAACATGGGTGATTGATATAGAAGATGAGGAAACATCCATGGAAGAAGATGTTGAAGAGGATTTTTATGAAGGAACCCCTGAAATTGACCCTGCTCAACAAGAAATTTATGACTATGTAGAAACTTTGGAGAGGAGAGCTTCAGAAAGCAGAGAGAGAACCCCCAGTCCTCCACTGTCTGAAATAGATATATTAAGAAGGGATAGGTATGAGTTGGAATTATTGAATAGACACATCAAAAATGAGAATGAAATTCTCAAGGATCAAGTCAAGCTCAAAACTGATATGAACTCAACCTTATCCCTACATATAGACAAAGTGGAGAAGACCAATGAAAAGTTGAAGCAAAGGAACAAGAAGCTAATCAGGGCACTTACCAACCTAAGGTTCAAACTTGTTATCAAAAAACCCAGAAGATCTTTAGTTTCCAGACAAAGGAGAAGGAGAGGATTAGATGTTCTTGCAGAAGCCTATGAGTTCATAGGATAATTTGCATGAGGACATGCAAAGAGACAACAGTGGGGGTATGTTGAGCCTCAAAATTGTGCTTTCTTTCATTCCATTGTACCTCATTTTCCTTTGTCCATTGCTATCCTAGACCCAATTGATCAATGAATTTACTTAAAATTACTTTTAGAATGATTTACATGACTGACTTGCTAAGTTTTGTGATTTTTGCCATTGTAAAGCATTTTGACCGGAACTAGCTGCAGAATGCAGACATTTTGTAGCTAACCGGCGATTCTACAGCTGTCTTCACGTTTGAGTATGTTCCAGGTGGCCTCTCAAGAAAAACCGCATATGGGCATATTCCACGTCATGTCTACATGGTTCGTTGCTCACCATGAAGGAAGAAACGAATTTTGGGTATGGTTTTGGAACGTGGGAACACATTTAGGAAGGAAGACTTCTATTAGGACTGTCTCAGTCCAGATGTCTTTTCCCTTTTCACGCAGCCACTTCAAGAGTCCTAATGTGATTCCGATAAGGAAAGATAGTGTTCCTGAATTGTTGCAAATCTTGTTATTTACATTTGTTATATAAACACTTGGGAAACCGAGAGCTAGGTTAGATTTGATGTTAGATTTTATGCTAGATTTTGCTTAGATTCTGTGCTACATTTCTGAAGACGCAGAGTGCTATGTTCAAGTTATTTTATCTTTAATGAAGCAGACAGTGTTGTTTTGGGAGCGTTGATTTAATTTGGAGTTGAATTCTGTTAGGTGGTAGAGGGCCCCTGCCTCTTGCACGGATTTATTTGCGTAAATTAGATAAGTATTCTAGCTTTCTTTACGTTTTTGAATTTGAATTAGTAGTTGTTTTAATTAGCTACTGTAGTTGTACTCATTCTAACTCTTCCACAAGAAGAAGCTCTTCCAAAAGATTATAATGATGAATGGGAAATGACTATAGTATTGTAGGATTAGAAGTTGAATTCATAGTTTTTTTTAATTAGCTACTGTGGTTATACTCATTCTAACTCTTCCACAAGAAGAAGCTCTTCCAAAAGATTATAATGATGAATGAGAAATGGCTATATTATTGTAGGATTTAGTTGTAATTTTTGTTGTTCACTATCACAGTTACACTTGTTCTAATCACTCTTCCACAAGAAGAAACTCTTCCAATAAATTCTTAAGGAGTCCAAGACATGACCGTGATAATGAATGATTTAGTTGTGTGTTTGCACTAAGTACCATCCCTGTTCTTGCTCTTAAACACTTGTCCAAAATATCATAATGATGAGTGGGATATGGATATGATATCTTAGTTTTTCATTGCTTTCAGTCTTTTTGCTTGCATTCGCATTCAATTACACAGTCAAGATTGTTCTAAAATCTCTTCCAAAAGAAGGAACTCTTCCAAAATATCAATAATGATGGACAAACAGACTGTATAATTTCATAGAATAATGCATGATAGTATAGTTAGGATACTCCGGAGTTTCATTGCACTTAACATCATGTTCAGTTACTTTGTTTTGAGTTTGATGATGACTTGTAGTTTAACACTGTTTTAGGCTAGTGACATTTTAGGTTTGGTTGTAGTTCAACTCACTGCATTTGCATTCCATAGTCAGTTGTCATTCACTGCACAATAGATTACTTCAGTTGTTAAGATTAACAAAACAGCCTTCATTATTCACAAATCTCTTCTTGTTCTAAAATCCATAATTGACTCATCACTACATGAACAGAAGACGATATCACTTTAAGGCCTGAAGTACTTCTACAATTTCCTTATCATTTCATAAACAGAGCCCTCTCTCAAAAGACTACTTTGAAAAGAAATTAATAACTCTTGAGCAAGGTTTTGTGACATTCAATTGAATTTCAAAATAGAGTTAGAAAACTAGTCCTAGAATAGAAGATCTTATGATGATATCAATGTTTTATTCCAAACATACTTCAACAAATCTCTAACCAAGGATAAAATGCTGCATCATTATAAGTTAGTTGTTTAAACTGTTTAGTTAGGAAGATTTTCATGTTTAGTTGATCATTTCTCAAGTTGAGTTTATGTTTTTAATCATTTCCTTAGAAGTCATTATCAAGCTCTGTTTTTTCTTAGTCATAGTTTAGATTTGATTCTACTTCAGTGTTTGCAATTGCATTTTTCATTTGTCATCAATCAATTAAGTCCCACTCTGTTTTTAATCCTAAGCTTCCTTCCATCAGTTTTCTAGTCATTTTTCTTGTGAACATAAAATCACCAAAAGACCAAAAACATCATAAATCATCACAAAAGACCAAAAACATCACAAAACACTACACACAACGTATTAGGAAACAAGCACCTAGGTACATACAGTACACTTCACTTCAGCAGTTTACAAATCCTGGTTGACAATTAAATGAGCTCAGTTTAGGAGACTAGATTGAGACCAAACAGG
>JAXQQM020083767.1:0-20351 GCA_034641835.2 Pinus albicaulis | reverse complement strand
CATCAATTAGTTGCATGACAATCATAAGTTGTTTGGATGAAGACATGATTGGTGAGCTATGATTTTCATTTAGGATAGCTATATCATCTAAAATAATTTGTTGGTCACTAATGGGGTAGACTTTGACTCATCACTTTTATTTGAATAGAATCACGACATTTGAATAATCCTTTCGTAGTTGCTGGGAGCCACCTCTTAACCATTAGGTCATACTCTAAAATAAAGGTATCAATTTTTTCATGCAAAACAAGAAACACAAAAAAAAACTATCTTTATTTCTATACCATATAGACATGAGGCCTACCATTTATCTTCACTCATAATTAATAAGATTTCCAAATATTTAAGAATGTGCAAATTGACTCTCTATGGAAAATCATTTTTCAAATTATAATAAAGCAAAATAAAAAATATATCAACAAATAAATAAAATGGAAATATAATAAATACACCTATCCCAATAAATTTGAATTTACTAATAAACTTTAAGGTTATATTATATAAAGTTGAGTCATAACATCTAGAAATTGTCCCATCAAATTTCAAAAAAAGTTAAAATTGAAAATAAACTATAAAATATAATAACTATCCTATAAAACTTTTTCCACATAATTACTCATTATTTTGTGTATTCCTTCTTTGAGAAAAAATAGTCTCATCAAATCTCAAAAAAAAAGTAAATCAAAAAATAACTAAAAATAATAATAACTACCCATATTATGATTTCCACATAATCACTTTGATATGTAATCCTAAAAGATTTAGTCCTATCAAATCTCTAAAAAAAAAATATAAATGAAAATTATCTATAAAAAAAAGTAACTAACATAAGTAACTACCATGTATAATCCTTTCCAATAATAATTACCTTAAATAATCCTTCCTCTACAATCCTTTCCAATAATAATTACCTTAAATAATCCTTTCCAATAATAATTACCTTAAATAATCCTTCGTGGGAAATAAATCGAGAAAAGAACCCAGATATACTTTTTCACATTCTCCACTTAAAAACCAGTGAACTGAAGACCAATTTCTACGATCTCCATTAAGCTACCGAAACATCAAAATCTAGGCGTTGTTGGACGCTAAGCTGGACATTACAAATTAAAATAAGACTACGTTCTCCATTAAGCCACTAAGACAGAAATCCAGAAGATATTGGATGCTTAGCTGGACATAACAGAAATGAATATGAAAAAGAATTTTATTTTTTGTAATGATCATGGTGATATTTTTCCATCCAATACATTTAATTATAATTTAAAAAAAAAAAACTAGATCTATAGAATAGCACTGGAATATTTTGTCTTCACATGTTTGGAAAACAACCACCCAGTACATTTAATTATAATTAAAAAAAACTAGATCAATAGAATGGCACTCGAATATTTTGTCTTTACATGTTTGGAAAACAACACATTTTTTTACGTTGAAATGTGTTATATATATATAAATATCAATAACACATTTTACTTCAGTTTAATTTTAGAAAAAATATAATTAATGTTAAATTTTGATGGTAAAATATTTTAAGGAAAAGTTTAAGAAAGTAAACTATTTAATGTCATGAAATAACAATATTTATGATGATGTGGATTCTAAGAAAAGACCACGTCACTTAACACATGGAGTCATATGTCACTTTATAGGAACGGACTACTACAAAGAATAGACACATTAGAGTCACATCACTTTATAAATGAACGCCATATTGACAAGTTGTGGGTTTCACATCAATTTCCACACAGTCACCAAAAGAAGAGAAAAAAAATGTTTGAATCATCACTTTTTGATACATGCCTTAAATGCAATATAAATTTAACGAGGAGTCCATAAAAGAATTGAGCTTAGAATTCCCTTTTCATATTATTTGTATGTTCAATCTATATTTAGAATATATTGAAGAGATTCTCTTTTAAAGAATAAAAAGTGCAAAACTATGTGAAACTACTTCACCTTATATTAAGTTTAGCATTCAATATTGTTTTTTGTGATGATATAATTAAAATATGAGTTATATTGATTTAAGCAATGATCCATATTTTTAGCATCACTTTATTAAAAGTGAGGTATGCAAATATAATAAATATGACTAAAAAAGAAAAATAAAATGTCTAAACAAATCTAAAAAATATAAAAATAAATTTTAATAGAATAAATATATATTCTTGAATATAGTCATAATCAACATATATAATTAAGAAAAATTATAAACACATATTATTAAAGTTGAAAACATATAAAAATAACAAAATGAATTTATATTAGTAAGTGTAATTATGACCAACTTAAATTATTTAATTAAATTATATAATGAAATTTTTTTATGGAAGTCTTTTTAATTTATTAACATTCATTTTTCAATTTAATTAAAAATAGATATACATAAAAATATTACAAAAATAAAATTAAAATTAAAATTAATAAAATTTATAAATATTACAAAAATAAAACATAAATTAACATTAATAACATTTATAAATATAATCATAATATTTTTATTTTTATTTAAAAATAATAATAAAAAATAAAAAATTAATAGAATAATAAAAAATTATTAATATATTTTATTTAAGTAAAGTAGAATTATAATTCACGTACCATTGTGATTCATATTGAATATAGAAGAAGAAATTATTTTAATGTTCTCGAGGCCAAATATAGCATATATAAGATATATTGCTTCTCCATCTAATTCTTGCCACGAATTCTTAGCTAAATATATGATATGCCTTAAACCATTAGTATTCTTATAAATATTATTTTATAAATTATATATATATAATTTATACTTAAATTCATTTTGTTATATTTTTAAAATGCTAAAATAAATAAGATAGGTTTGCTTTAATCATAATATAAAATGATAATGTGATATGTATGCGTATTCATGTGAATAATGATATTTTATAAGATAATTTGATATCTTAAATTTTATAATATTGAAGAATTCAATATATTACTTGTTAATAAAATATTTCATGATAATATAGTATACAATTATATTAGATATTGATTTTAGTTATTATATGGTAATTTTTTTATTAGTTTTTTTCAATGAGAAAATATATGATAACCTAGTTTTTAATTTTCTTATATTTTTACTTGAGAGAAGGATTATAAAAAAATAATTTTATATATTATATAAAATAAATGAAAATTAAAAAAATAATTATGGTTAAAATATTTTATTAGGGTTTTGTACAAAACCAAGATAGATTCATTTTAACTCTAGATCTATCAAGATCTAAGAAGAATCAAATAGTGCAAACTTTTCTCAAGTTTTGCACTCAAAAGAGGTATGCATCTATTGGTGCAAAATTATGATTCATATTAAATAAAAGATATAATTTGTTGGTTAAATGAATCATTACAATGTGTAAATTTATAAATTTATAATTTTTTTTAAAATATAATTCATATGTTAGTTTTTTATTATAAAGTAAAGTTATAAATTCATATTAGATAAGAAATGTTTGTTTCAATACTAATATAAAATTATAGTGTAATAGATATGTGTATTGTGACAACCTCATTTAGAGCTAATTAGCATGAATTTAGTTAAAAGACAATTTATTTATTTTAATATATGTTTATTTTATTTTGTAAAAGAAACTCAACAAGAAACACTATTTTGTTACTGAGTTGGTAAAAGGAAATGAATCTCTTAAACTGTTGGTAAAGTGTCTAAGAATAGAAGTTGGTTACTTGGGAACAGTTAGAGGACAGTTACCTAACCTCCAGGGATAAAAGGAAATCCCAGGAGAGGGTTAGGGGTTCTGTGTTTTTCCTCTAAAAATAAGAAGGTGAAGCATTCTCTAGAGCTGTGGAAATGGACAGTTGAGAAAAGCTTCTGCAACCTTGTCTTCAGATTATCTGTGTGTGGCTGGATTGGCCGTCCAGAGGTCACAACAGGATTTCTACTATTTCCGTAGTGCAGACTGAATTCTAGAGCTAGGGGGCAAGCGGAGGACGTCATTGCCTCCCTTGATGGTTGGGAGGACCACAGTTGGAGAGTATTCTTGTCCTACCAGATAAGTACTTTAGAATTTGTTCAAGTTATAGTACGGAAATCACCGTTTATCTGTTTACTCTAACAAAATGTGAAGTAGATGATTACAGTACATTTACACATATATATTTGTTTACATTACTAAAATGTGATGAAGATGATTACAGTAAATATATGTTTACACCATTTAAATGTGATTTAGTTGAGTACAGTAATGGATAAGTGTTTAATAACCATTCGTGAAAATAACCCTCAGACCCATGGACGGGAATAATAGCTAACTCTGGAAATATGAAAACACTGTACCAAGTAATCTTTCTATTTGTATATAAAGTGCTTAAAGAAAGTTAGCAGAATAACAGAAAAGCTAGAATATACTAGGGTTAACATGGGGTTTTATTCTACGTTATTAAGCTACAGTTAAAAAAGAACAGGCCCACATAAACACTAGTAATCATATGCACTGTATAAACAAGAAAAATGAACCTGTAGTTATTCATCATGTCTGCGATAGAAATAGAATAAGAACAGGAATACATGAGCTATTTAAACAATATTTAATCACTTCTTGACAGGTGCATACTATAGCACTGAACTTGTAGAGCGGAGTTGGGAATAGAAACCCTACTCGCTCCTGTTCTTATCCCTGAAACTATACACGGCCTTGGTTACGGCAGCCGGTGCCACATAGGGTTAAGTAATCTAAATAAATAAACTGAAGTCTTAACTTATGAACAGATACAAGAAATCGTGGAACAACAAACGCATGCTACGTTACAAATACATTTGAGATACAAATACTGCTGATATAAACAGGAAAACTTTCTTTTAGATGCATGCACAAACTTACGCCTTATCATGAAAGACAATCGACCTATTACAATCCTGGCCGTGCACAGTATTACCCTATAGGAAAATAATTGCATTAAGAAGCATAGTCGTACTAAAGAAATAAAATACAGGAAGTATTTGCGGGCAATGGAGCAGTGCCATTGCTCACCGTCGCGCACAGTATAAACATTACCCAAAGAAATTTCGAACCGGAACCCCGAGCAACACATAAACGAGAATTTATTATATTATGAACTGCATCGAGTTAGTTAGAGCCGGTTGACTAGATTAAAACAGGGTAGTACAAGAGTCTGACCATGATGGCTGGAAGTCAAAATAATAATACATTGTGCGTATTGAAAAATATAACTTGTTCACATGGAATAAGGTCTAGACGAAACCCTCTGGAAATTATACAGTCTCTCTTTTTCTGAAGCGAAACATAAGAAAACCTAGGCTAGAAAAAGCCGTAACCCAACTAGTACAGTAGTTGAAAACATACGCCATGAATCTGAGCGATCATGAGCACCGAAGTACCTGTGTAAATGGGGAACGGTCATATTATCTGTTGAACTAAAACGAATAGAACCCGCACAGAGGAAGAAAGACTAAACCGGTCTTCATACCTGCAGAGACACAACGAAAACTTGTTCGGAAATCTCCAAAGGATTTAGTGCTGGAAAACAAAAAAATGGACAGGAGTATTTCTTAGGGAACCGAAGGGTTGATATTCAGATTTTGGTACCTGAAAAGAGTATTAAACCTCGCGTAGCCTGTCCAAAGGAAAGAACACCAGATCATATAGGGTTTAAAGACGGATTCTCGATTTATTTGTGTAAAACAGAAGAAGATTGGAAAGCCGAAGCCGGTTATACCTGTTGAGTTAGGGCGGCCTCATTCTAGAGAGCCAAGTATCGATCTGCGTATCCATCCTCCACCGGCACCCTACCATGCATAGGCAAACCTGCTCGTGGAATATCTTTGCACAGGGGCAAAGCAAAAAGACTTAGTGGATGCTCGAGAAAACCTATAGAAACATTTATAACACACCACTGTTTGTTAACCTGAAGTATTCATAGTAGCGTTTACCTCCGAATCAAGGTATCTCGCCATGCAGGCTGGAAGGAATAAAGGTGGGCATCGCGCCATGAAAGAGTCTCCGAGCTTGTGAGACAGGCGGTGGATGAAAACCCAAATCGTTGATCTTCCCTCACAATCTATGCGGAGATCGAGGCGTGATTTGCTTGCTACCGCCAAATGACTAACGCGTGACACCTGTACCCAGCCAGGAAAGAACGAAGCCATATGGCGGAAAAAATAACTCATATGTGACATGGAAATTTATGACAGGTTACGGTGAAATAAATAATAGGCCTCGACTGATGGATAACATGAAATCACAGATGTACCGAGTGGTAAAACAATACGCATGGTGGTTAAAACATTCAATAGCATTTACGCCAATGTAAATAAAGCCCAAGTGTACTCATTGTTATAGATTAATACCATATCAATGGTTATACCGTAGCATAATATGATTAGATTTGTGCTTAGAGATTTAGTTTGGGATAATTTAATTCTATAGTCTGTATAACCACGCATATATAATATGTGTATTTCATATAGCAGGTGGTATTAGGTTACTTCAGTAATGTGAAATTTATGTGTATAAATGATTAATGGTAAAAAAAAAATTACTAATTACTCTTGCTAGGATAGAAGTATAGTTGACTGTGACAAGTGGTATCAGAGCCGGTTACTACACTGGCAACCTAAGGGTCTACTAACAAAGCTGTGTGTGTATTAGTGCACTGAGAAGAGATAAAAGACTTGAGGGAAGGCATCGCATCTCATTCACAACCGAACAAGACTCAAGGCCCAACAGTTATGAACCCGGAAATGTGGGTTCAACTAACTGTGGAACAGCACCAAAAGACAAGTAAGATGCTGGAAGAACAGCAGCAGCAAACTGCGTCTCTGTTAAATACAGTACAACAGTTACAAGAGGAGATGATAAGAGTCCGAAAGGACAATGAAAACTTCTAGACCAGGAAAGGATCCTGAAGAGCATATCTGATAAACAGAATCAGGAAACGCAGTAGCCTAGTGCAGAAAGAGAATTATCAACCGAATCAGAAGACTAGCAAACTAGAAACAACACCACTGGAAAGACAGAAAAGAGTTTCTCTCACAAGAGCAAAAACCACAATTATAACGAGGCAGAATCGGGAAATCCGTTCGATCAGCAGGATCATAAGAGGCAGAGAAATGAACTGCAGGGGGAGTTTCGTAAGATCAAGCCACCGATGTTTGATGGCGAGGCAGAAGAGGCAGCTGAAGCATGGTTAATTAACATCAATAAATATTTCCAGGTATATGAGTACAGCAGCAATCTGAAGGCTAGGCTGGCTATATACCAGCTGCGAGAGAAAGCCACCCTATGGTGGGAGGAGGTAAAGAATGTTCGTAGCATTGATGAGCAAGACATTACATGGGAATTGTTCCAGCAGTACTTCAAAGATAAATATCTGACAGAGAGATTTTACGATGATAAAGCCAAAGAATTCCATGATCTTAGGCTGGGCCAAATGACCATGGATGAGTATGTTACGAAATTTACATCCCTGCTACGCTATGTACCTTACCTCAGAGAAGAAAAGGCCAAGGTACAGAGATTTCTGAGTAGTCTGCCTGCCCCTATGAGGGAAAGAATAGAGTTTGTTAACCCCCAAACGATGGGTGAAGCTGTCCGGAAAGCACGCATGTGTTACCAGCAGTATAAGATTAAGGGGGATGGTGGAAAGGGTTGGCAGCCCAAGAAAAATCAAAATAATTCATCTACTTTTAAAAGCAGCAAAAGCAGCCACTTTAAAGGGATAGGACAGAATGCTGGCAGCAAACAGTTTAATAGAAACCATCAAGGAATCAAGTGGCCAGCTGAAGAAAAACCCACAGAAGCTTCAAGCAAACCAAAACAAGGACAAAATTCGAAACCCCCCTTACAGTGTTGGGGCTGTGGGGAAGCACACTATTACAAGAACTATCCACAGCGTAAAAGGAATGAAAATGTGGCAAACTTGTAGGAGGCATCAACAGTGGGGGACGTGGGGCGAAACATACCACGTATAAACGCAGCCTTGGAGGATCGACAGGCTGATTTCCAGCCCACAATGATTGAACTGGAAGGTACTATGTTATCTAAACCTGTCTCGATTTTAATAGACCCTGGAGCTAGTTTAAGTTATGTAAGTCCTAAACTAGTGGAACTGTGCAATCTAAAAGAAAAGAAATTTAAAAACCACTGGCTAGTTCAACTAGCCACCGGAGCTAAACGCAAAGTGACTGCGAAAATTGCAAATTGCACTTTGGAAGTTGAAAAACAGCAGTTGCAGGTAGACTTAAATATTTTACCATTGGGATCATATGATGTATTAGTAGGAATGGACTGGTTGGAGAAACACTGGACCTTAGTAGACTGTAAGGAGAAGACAATTTATTATAGAGCGCAGGATGGTACACTTAAGGAAATTAAAGGAATTAAAAAACCTGTGCAATTGCGCCCCATAACAGCATCTCAGATGAGCAAGTGTATCCGAAAGGGGTGTCAGTTGTACGCAATTCAAGTAGGGTATACTGAATCTAACGAAAAAGCAGCAGATATAAAAGACATCCCTGTGGTACAGGAATTCCTAGATGTGTTTCCATAAAACATTCCAGGATTGCCACCGAAAAGAGACATTGATTTCACTATTGAACTACTACCCAGAGCCTCTCCTGTGTCAAGAGCACCTTACAGAATGAGTATACCAGAATTAACAGAGTTAAAGATGCAGTTGCAGGAATTGTTAGATAAAGGATATATTCACCCAAGCGTGTCACCTTGGGGAGCACTCGTCCTCTTTGTTAAAAATAAGGATGGAACCTTACGCATGTGTATGGACTACCGACAACTCAACAAGCTGACAGTTAAGAATAGATATCCTCTACCCAGAATCGATGATTTATTCGATTAGGTGAGAGGTAGCTCGTTAGTATGAATCCTTTGTCGAAGTGTACGAAAAAGGACCAATTAGCTACGCATAACTAATAGCCCTAACAACAAGAGTGGTCGCCAATATCTTCGTATCCGCGATTAGTCAGACAAGAAAAATAGCCGCAAAACACCTCGCATCTATGTATGGAAAGACATTAAGCAAAAGAAAGTAAAGGGTTTACTTCATGCATCCAATAGATAAGACAAGAACACAATTTTTTGAAAGAATTTTATATTACAACGGGCACTGGGAGGAAAACAAGAAGGTGTATCCAAATTTCCTCCTCAATCTAGATGGGTTCTTTTTTTGTAGTCTCAAAGACTTCGCATCTAAGCTTTCTCAGATGTAGAAAACCCAATGCAAAAATGAAGCTCAATGGGAGCAAATGATGAAAAATGAGACCAAGTGTATAGATCCAGGGTGATCTAGTAGGCAACAAAAGGTGAAGAATGATGGGAAAAACCCTCCTATTTATAACAAAATATTGGGTCATTCTAGATCTTGGTACATGGGTTAACCAAATCTAGATCCACTTTTTATGGAATATTTTATTATATTTGTTGGAGGGAAAAGGTACTTGACTTGGGTCAAATCCCTTAATTTGTCAAAAATAAAAACATAAATGATTTGTTTATCTTTTTAAGGAAGCGGTTAGAAGATAATCAAATAAATAATGATTTATTTGATTATTTAAGGAAGTGGTTGGGAGATGACTAAATAAATAATGATTTATTTAATTATTTGTGGGTGATTTGGTCATATTTAACAAGGAATATCATCTAAATAAGGTTTAAATGATTATTCCTAGAAATAATAAGATAAATAAAGGTTTATCTAATTAATTTCTTTGATTTTGGGTTAAACATGACTGGGAATAATAATTAAATTATGGTTTAATTAATTATTCCATGAGGAAAATCAAACAAACATAGGTTTGTTTAATATTTCCTTTTGGGGTTTCCTGTTTTAACATAGTGAAAGCAGTTTTACTTAGGGTAAAACTGGTCTTACATGGTGTACTTGGGTCCATCTAATGATAAAAGGTTAGATGACCAAAAAATGGTGTAACAGATTGGCCCCCAGCGTGCGAGTGTCAGGAGCAAATCGTATGACCGAAGTACGTTGTAAGAACACGATCACTAGACAACAAAAAGGGAAGTCAGAGAGAGAAAGGTGAGGTAGATAGTGTGCTGAAGGACTAGACCCTGAGGAGACGAGACTCGCAGGTGCAACAAGTCTCTTTTTATGAGAGGGTACCTGTGCTGAAGGCGGCGGGGGAGGCATACCTATGCCCGCCGAGACAAAGTACAAAAGAATAGTGTGTCCAGTAAACAAGGGACCGAACCAGAAAGTACAGCTGGCATAAGCAGGAGCCAGATAAGAATACAATGAAGAGTCTCACATACATGCTGTGCCTGGGATAACAGCCAGGACTAGTACAATAATATCTGAGTACATGAGATAAATACAACCCAAATGCCCCCTATAAATGGGGAAGGGCTCACAAAATCTGACTGATACATGCAAATCAAAGAGGTGCTGCAAGTGGCTAAGGCCAACATCATCAAATATCTGGAGCTGCATCGAAGGCTGCAAGGAGGAGGTCATCCGGGCATGTGGGGGGCTACTTGCAGGGCCACCCCCTCATTAGGGTTGAGACATCTCACACACACCCCGGAATCATCAAGAGCTGCTGCTGTATCACTGAAACATCAAGTATACGGATCTCGGTCATGCTGAAAGGAGCTGGAGTGGAGAAACAATCAAGTCAAAGGGAAATGAGAGATCCCTTTGCTTGATCCGAGGCACCGAACAAGAGTGGAAGCTGGAACCAAGGTACACCGCCCTCTAGACCTGGCTTCTGGAATGAATGAGCTGATGTCGACAGAAGGAGGTCCGCCATAGGTGAGGCAATGAGAGATCCTCAACGAAGGCATGAGAGAAAATAGTAGAGCGACGGACAGACTGACACTAATGATGATGGTGAAATGGAAAGGACTGAGTAGCAAATGGACGACTTCCCTTGTTAGAGCATAAAGGGCATGAATGACATGGCAGCGACTGACACAATATCATAAGGGATAGGGGACAGTGGGACTGAAGGTCATAATATGCGACACAAGAGAGAGACCAAGCAATGAAGGATGGAGGGCTATAGTGGGGTACAAAGGGACGCGGGATAGACTCCATGAATGCGATGATGACTCAACTTGGATGCTCGAAACAAGGGCGACTCTATGGTGCTACCACACAGTCAAGGCCCCAATGGGGGACCGTGGAAACATGAGTACAAGGTGGGAACTCATGACGAAAAGCCACACAGGAAAGGCCCAAATGGGGGACCGTGGAGACATGAGTACAAGGTGGGAACTCATGATGAAAATCGACACGAACATGGACGAGTATGGAGGCGAAGTGATGCCCCAAATACAAGTGTTGTAAGTGAGGAAATTCGATTTAAAGAGTAGGTGAAGTGGCCCTTCGTGGACAAAATGGGTCCAGGTGAAGTAGAAAATAAAAATGAAAAGACAGATGTTGGCTATCTAAAAGAAAATAAAACATGCATTCCAGAAGGGAAATGCTAAGGGTAATATTTCTTAAGATAGAGTGCATTGCGAGGATTAGGAAGGGGGTGGCCTTCGAAATCCTCTAAGAGGTATGCCCCCTTACCGAGGTCTTTACTGATGATATAAGGACCTAGCCATAATGAGTCAAACTTCCCGTGACCAAGGACATCATGGGCCTGGTCATAGACTAGAACAAGGTCGCCTTCGTGAAAAGTGCGAGGCTAGACTTTTCGGTCATACTGAGCTTTGGTGCGCTTTTTGGCCGCTTCCATGGTTTGCAAGGCAACACGACGGTCTTCGGAAGCGCGCTCAAGCATGATAAGTCGTTGTTCTAGAGGTTGGGTGTCAGGGAGAAGTTCAACGGCTAGATGTAGAGAAGGAATTTCACACTCGATCGGTAAGACTGCCTCCTCTCCAAAAACCAGGTGGAAAGGAGTAAACCCGGTGGCGGTTTTAACAGAAGTTCGATAGGCCCACAAAGCAGGGAAGAGCATGAGATGCCAGTTGGTTTTGTGCTTATTCACCGTTCGTTGAAGCATAGTTTTGAGGATTTTGTTGATTGCTTCAACTTGGCCATTACCTTGGGGGTAATAGGAGGAGGAATATTGGTGCTCAAAACCTAACAGTGAGGATAGCTCACGCCATATCTCATCTTCAAAATGTTTGCCATGGTCGGAGACCAGTTGTTTGGGAACCCCGAATCGAGCGATAACATGGTTAAAGAAAAAGAGGGCCACGGTAGCTGCCGTGTTGTTGAACGTTGGCATGGCCTCGGCCCATTTGGTGAAATAGTCGACCGCCACGATGATATACTTATGGTTACCAGTGGATGGCGGGCGACACTCCATAAATTCGATGGCCCATTTACAGAAGGGGCCGGTTGAGACGACCGGATGGAGGGGAGCTGGTGGAGCTCGCACCTTAGGGGCGAAATGTTGGCAATTGGGACAGTGTTTGACTGCCTCAATGCAATCACTAAAGAGAGAAGGCCAAAAATACCCAGCGCGCATGACTTTCTGGGCAGTAGCGAGACCGGAGAGGTGGCCACCGCAAGCGCCGCTATGGCAGGCATTAAGGACCTGTTCAGCTTCAGCGTGTGTGAGGCAACGACGAAGGACGGTGTCAACCCCATGACGATATAGGTCGTCACCGATAAGGAGGTATCGGGGGGCTTGGTGTCGGATGCGTCGGCGAGCCTCACGATCAAGGTGGAGGGCGAACTTTTGGGTTCGCAAGTAAGTAAGAATGTCGCCATACCAGGGGTCGTCGGCAGTAATGGAAAATAAGTGTTCATCAGGAAAGTCATCATTAACGGGGGTATCGGGCGCTCCGGTAGGTAATTCAGAAATGAGCTCAGCGAGGGCTAAGCCTTTCTTACTCTTTGGTGTGACGAATTCGAGGTCAAATTCTTGGAGAATAACGACCCAACGGGCGTATTTCCCAGTGAGGATACGACGACTCAATAGGAAAGCCAAGGGGTTGGAATTAGTCACAACCTTGGTGGAGCGCATGAGGATATAATGACGAAGCTTTTGGACTGAGAACACTACAGCCAATGCCAATTTTTCTTCGAGTGAGTAGGAAACAGGGGGTCCTACAAGGTTCTTACTGACGTAATAGATCACATGCTCGATACCATTGTCATCTTCCTGGATAAGGACTCCAGCGACCGAATAGGTGGAAGCGGAGATATACAGGATGAAGTCCCGATCAAAGTCGGGAGGGCGGATCAAGGGAGCGGATGTGAGAGCCTGCTTGAGGGCATCAAAAGACTCGTGAGCATAGGAATCCCAAACGAAAGGGATAGAAGATCGGAGGAGTCTAAGGAACCCATGTGCAGTGGTGGCGTAGTCAGGGACGAACCGTCGAAGAAAATTAGCTTTGCCTTGGAGACTTTGGAGCTAGCGGAGGGTACGTGGAATGGGAAGTTCAAGAATGGCTTGAACTTTCAAAGGGTCAAGAGTGATACCATCCTTAGACACGATGAAGCCTAAGAGACGGCCGGCAGGAACGCAAAAGACGCATTTCAACGGGTTAAGGTGGATATTATACTTGCGACATCGGAGGAAAATGGTACGCAGATCGTGGAGGTGCTGCGCCCGATGCTTAGAACGCGCGGTGAGGTCGTCCAAATAAGCAAGGATAATGTGAGCTAAGTCATGGAAGCAATAAGACATGGCCCGTTGAAAAGTGGCGCCGGCGTTTTTGAGGCCGAAAGGCATGACTCGGTAAGCAAAAGTTCCCCACGGACTAATGAACGCGGTTTTGAGTTGATCGGCAGGACGGATAGCAATTTGGTTGTATCCGGAGAAACCATCCATGAAGGATAGAACCTCATGCCCCGCACACTCGTCAATGATTTGGTCAATGAACGGTGTGGGGAAGTTGTCTTTGGGACAAGCTTGGTTCAAGTCGCGAAAGTCCGTGCAGACACGGATGGTGCCTTGTTTCTTAAGAATGGGAACTGGGTTGGATACCCAAGTGGTGTATTCAATGGGGTAAATGAAACCAGCCTGCTTAAGCTTGTCGATTTCGGCTTTGATAGCGTCACGTCTGGAAGGATGGATGGGTCTCAACTTTTGACGGACTGGTTTGGCGTCCGGCCATGTGTCGATGTGGTGTTCGACAATGGCGGGATCAAGTCCGGGCATTTCAGAATAGGACCAGGCGAAAATATCGCGAAATTCTTTGAAAAGCTTGGTGTAAGCTTCGATTTCTTCCGGGGTGCATTGAGCACCTAAGGTGATATATTCCTGGATGCCTGGGGTGACTGAAATGTCGATTTTGATGGTAGGAGAGATGTTGGCCATGTTTCCTTCTTCGAAAGCATCAGGGGCAGGGATGGGATTTTTGAACCAATCGACAGCATTGGGGATGAAGTCTTTGGTTTCCACAGCAAATTGGTCATGGGACTGCTGTGGGAGGAAGTATGCGCGATGGTGCATATCATCCCAGGGAAAGTCCGGGTTGGTCATGGCTTCCATAATGTCTTCATCGGATTGGAAGATGGGAAGACTGGAGGAAGAGGGGTCACCCGAGGTAGTAGTGATGTGTGACGGGTCATCAGGAGGAGAAGGGCTCAGATGTGTGATATCAACAGATCCAAGGTCGGCAGAGGAGCCGAGAGGATCGGCAGGTTGAAGGGCAGGTGGACTATCTCGCAAGGATGATGACAGGTACAAAATGGTGTTTGACGGCTCCGTTGGCTCGATAGCGGGAGGAGGAATGTGAATGGGAGTAGGAAGGTCCTCTGGTCCTATCGAAGTGGCCTTGAATTGGCGGTACATGTCCAAGGAGGAACGATACTCGTCAAGGCGAGGACAGAGGTGGGTGTAATGGCTGTGGAAATCGCACAAGGCACAAGGGTGGTTTGTGCGCAAGTTTTTGAGTTTCGGGAGAGAATCTGGGATAGTGACGTAGAATTCTGGGATGTTAGAGTCGGGGAACGTCTCGTTGACCAGAATCTTGAGGTGCGGCAATTCAGGACACAAATGAGTGGCGTGACCGACGATATCACACAAAGCGCATCGGATGGCAGGCTTTGGTGGTCGCGGAGGGGTAAGAGTTGTCGGGGCGGCCTGGTCTGGATGGGTTGCCCCCTTACGAGCTTTGCCTTTCTTTCCGGGGGCTGGCACCACAGGGGTAGGGTTTTGTGAAGGTGCTGGGGGCCCGGAGGAGGTGAGGGGGACCGGTTGAACCGGTGTCAATGCAAGGTAAGGTTTGGAGTGATCGGGAGGGGTAGCGACTGGAGGGTCAATGTACCAGACGGGTATGCCAAGGGTCAGGTTAGGGAGAGAGAGGGTGGCCATGACGGGGACAGAAAATACTCCGGGAGGGGGAGCCAGGAAAGGTATCTGCCCAGCAGGGTAATGACCAGGAGGGATGGCTCCAAGGTGGTTAAGGCCAGGGGGAGCCGTGCCGGGAGGATAAATGGGTTCAGGGACACCAGCTGTAGGGGGAGGGCCAGAAGGAGGAGATCCGGCTGGCTGAGATGAATGGCTAGCAGCGGGTTGCGGAGGGCAAGGGGGAGGTTGCTGACTGGCCGAGGGAGGCTGCTTATGGGCAGCCTGGGTCGATTGCATCATGCAAACATTCGATAAGCTGGGATCAGTGACAGGAGGAGGGGGAAGATGAGGAAAAGTTCCAAGCAGGGCAGAATCTTTGTAGACGCTGGGGGAGACACTGGTCAAGGAATCGACGGTTTGCTTGTTGGCTACAAAAGAGATGGTCGTCTCGGAGGAGGTCTGAGACGGCGGCTCATGATAAGATAGCTGGTCAATGGTGACTATCTTCCCATTGTGTGGGAAAGACATCTTGCGGAAAACCGCGGATGGGACAGCAGACATGGCATAGGTGTAGCTTCGCCCCAATAGAATGTTGTAGTCTAGAGGGGCGTCAATGACTTCGACATCAACGCAAATAGTCTTACCGGCGAGGGTGATGGGACAGTTACGAAACAGGCCAATAGGCTGGGAGGCATGACCGTCCCACGCTCGAAGGGTGATCGTGGAAGGGGCCAGCTCAGGGGATCCGAGTTGCTTCCAAACCGAAGCGGACATCACGCAGGTGGATGCCCCCTCATCAATTATACACCGGGATACATTGGCGTTCTGGATTTTGACTGGGATTTGGAAGGCGACGGAAGGAGGAAGAGGAGGATGGTCCGATTGAGTGGCGTCGAAAACAATCATTTGGTCATCAGCAGGATCAACAGCGCCCACGGCAGATAGTAGAGCCTTATTTTGGGAAGGGCACGACTGGAGGAGTTCCAGTGTGGAAATGGCAGCAGGGGATTGCGCCAAATCATCTACTATACTATACGAATGAGCAGCTCGACCAGGAGCAGCATTTCGACGTAATGGTCCCTTGGGAATCTTGGTATGGACCTCAACTTTGGGTGGAGGGATATGTAAGGGACCAGGGGATGTCGAAAGAGGCTCTGTAGAACCTGAAGAGGGAGGCTCGGGTGCAGACTGAGCAGGAGGCTTGGGGTACTGACGAGACCGAGTTTGAAGGTGAAGATCGACGGGCGGGGTAGGATCGGAGTGCATCATGAGGATCTGGTAATCGGAGGAACTAGAAATGGAGGGGGGAGTGGCGACCGAGTTATCAGGCGGTTGGGTAGCCACGAATCCTTGCTGAGGGAAGGGATCAGTAAACACAGCTGGTTGAGTAGTGGCCACATTAGGAGGAGTATGGGGTGAGGCATGTGGTCCGCGCAATGTGGCTTGAGACTCCCACATCTGCCGCATTTGGGGTAAAAGGGGACAATCGTGAGTGTAATGACCATAAACACCGCAACACGAACAGGGCTTGTTTGTGCGAAGCGGCCTGTCCGGCTTGGGCGGAATGCCCTGTTGCTGGTTGCTAGTGTTAGGGTCCACACCAGAATTGGGTCCTCGGTTACCAGGGGCAGATTGGTTCTGGTTGCCTCTCCGCCTTCTTTGAGAAGAAGGGGGATTAGTCGCGCCCTGCTGTGCAAATACTTGCCCTGGAGGGGGCTGTAAGTGCTGTTGCGGGTTTGGAGGAGGCAAGGGAGATGGAAGCACATATGCTGGAGGAGCTGGCGCAGTAGGCTGTGGATAAAGGTAAGGGTTGGGTTGGGCAACATTGAGGTAAGCAGGAGGTTGGGCAAAAGGAGGAGGCATGCCGTATCCTGGATACATGCTGCCGGGAGGGGGAAGAGTGCTAGAGGTGCTGGCCCCTCCCTGAGGGAGACCATAGCCCATAGGAGGTTGAGCATACGGATGGGAAAGGGTTCCAACGATACCGTCGGCGGAATGAGATGCCCCCGGGGCGTTAGCGCCACCAGGCCTGGGGAGGTCAGGAAGAACGGTATAAACATAACCAGATTGAGCGTAGATCAGGTCATATTTCAAGGCTATTTGGAGGGCGGCTTCTTCGGTTTGAGGAAAGTGAGAGGCGACATCTTTGCCGATGGGAGCTGGAAGGGTGCGAAGGAACCAGTCCATATAAACCTGATCTTCGAAGGGAGGGGCTCGACATAAGCTCCGTCTTCTTCGCCATTCCTGAACATGGGCGGAAAGGCGTGTTGAAGAGGATTGCTTGAAGGAAGTCAAGAGCTTCGTGCCAGTATCGTATCGGAGAGGGAGCTGGAAGTACGACAAAAAGGCTTGGGCAAGAGTCTCAAAGGTGGTATGGGTAGAGGTGGCTTGTTCGACATACCATTTAGAAGCTTCGCCGGTAAGCGTGCGTTGGAACAAACGAAGATGGATGGAGTCATCGGTAATGGAATTGGAGGAACACCACATGTGGAAAGATCGGACGTGATTGGTTGGATCTTCTCCATTAAGGCCCTCAAACTTAGGGATGTCGGAGGGCAGCTTGGTTGGCATAGCGGGCCAGTTAGCATTGTGGTGAATGGGGTCATTGATCAACTGATGGAAATCGGGGAGGCTGAGGCCTGCAATGTACGGTAGCACAGGGGTGGCCGGGGTAGTTCCTGTGGCGGTTCCGCTAGTAGTAGGGCCGGCATTGGGGCCGGGAGAACCGCTAGCGTTAGGCCCTAGACCAGACATGGTGAAGGTGACAGGGGGAGAACCAGGAGGAGGAGGAGGACCCGATGAATCAGGGGAGGAGTCGGAGTGCGGACTCGAAGGTGGACTGGCTCGACGACGGCGGTGCGGAGCAGGTCGATCAACCGGAAACTGAGGGTGAAGGCTAAGAAGTCTCCGGGAAAGGCGCCTTGGGGGCGCGATGATGACAGGAAGAAGGAAACCGATAGGGGCAGAAAGGGACAGAATCAAGTAATGTCAAGGGCAGATAAGGTGCAGTGACAATTGATTTTAGAGTCTTTGCCAGGCGGTGTTAACCGGGCACTTCTTCGCTTAGGGTCAGTGTGTGGCGTGTGTTAATTTTAATTTTTAAACCCTTTCCGTTTTGAGAGCAAGAAAAAAGTGTGCTGCGTAGCTGAAAATAAACCTACAGAGAACAGAATATAATGCTGAAATAACAGAAAAATAACAGCTACTTGTGCATCTATCTAACCCAAGAAGGTGGGTCTCTCAAAACTATGTTGAAAAGAAAGGGAAAAACTATGTAAAACACACGGAAAAGGGGCCAATAGATCTAAGGTCAAAGGGGACAGGGATCTAGAGGACAAAGCTGCTGAAAAGAGGTGCAGATCACAGCCAAGAGACAGAGGCAAGGTGGCTGGAAAAAGGAAGGAAATCAGCAAAAAAATGGAGGGGCAAGGCGGAGGCCTTGACAAGAGATGATTTGAAAGGAAAAGAGGCTGATTTCAATGGATCTGAAAAGGAGGTAACAGATCTGGAAAAGAGGGGGCTGAAGCTCTGAAACCGACGACTGAAACAGCTAAAACTCTTCCACAAAAAGTGGAGGGTACTAAAGCCCTAAGGGGCTGGGTTCCCACTTAGATGAGTAAAAACAAATCAGATCTTGGTGTGGGGGCAGGGCAATGATGGATGACCTTTGACAGAAAATTTGTAAATGAGACATAAAAATTAACGAGGAAAAATCTTTGGAAAAAGGCATTCGCAGTTTGACACAGATGCACGTGCCGGGTGTCGCGAGAAAATGGTGAAAAGTGCGACCTGGAGGTCCAGGTCGCAGGTTATGGGCCAAAAAGTGTGACCCCCCGTTTCGGTTGTCTCGGCGGCAGATTTTCAGAAAAGTTGTCGTCTCAGTTGCGGCTGGTGTCGCTTACCTGCGCAATAGGGCCAGAAACACACGGAAGTTAGAAATTTTAATGTTTTAGGGTTTTATGTGAGAAAAATGACATAAAAAGAGGAAAACTAAGCAGTTGAAAAGAAGCCCTAGGGCCTGAAGTAGCTGGATATGCAGGAATATGAAAAACGACAGCGGTCGTAATTTAAAACCCGTGTGGAGTCGCCATTTGTTAGTATGAATTCTTCGTCGAAGTGTACGAAAAAGAACCACTTTAGCTACGCATAAATAATAGCCCTAACAACAATAGAGGCTGCAAAACATCTTCAGATCTGCAATTAGTAGTTAAAATGCTGCAACAAATAGATCTATAAATGGAAAGACATTAAGCAGTAAAGTAAAGAGTTTGCTCCATGCATCCAACAGACAAGACAAGAACACGATTTTTGAATGAATTTTTATATTACAGGGCACCTGGGAGGAAAAAAAGAAGGTGTATCCAGATCTCCTCAATGGGATGGGTTCTTTGTAGTCCTCAGCACTTCAGATCCAAGCTTTCTCTCTCTTGTAGATGTAGAAAACCCAATGCATAAAGTAGAGCTCAACGGGAGAAAATGATAGAAATGAGACCAAGTGTATAGATCCAGAGTGATCTAGTAGGCAACAAAAGGTGAAGAATGATGGGGAAAACCCTCCTATTTATAACAAAATATTGGGTCATTCTAGATCTTGGTGCATGATTAAAATAATGTTAACCAAATCTAGATCCACCTCTATGGAATATTTTATTATATTTGTTGGAGGAAAAGGGTGTTTGACTTGGGTCAAATCCCTTGATTAGTGAAAAATAAATAAATAAATGATTTATTTATCTTTTTAAGGAAGTGTTTGGGAGGTAATCAAATAAATAATGATTTATTTAATTAATGGTGGGTGATTTGGTCATATTTAACAAGGAATATTATCTAAATAAGATTTAAATAATTATTCCTAGAAAATAACAAGATAACTAAGGGTTTATCTCATTAATTTCTTTGTTTCTGGGTTAAACATGACTGGGAATAATAATTAAATTATGGTTTAATTAATTATTTCATGATGAAAATCAAACAAATATAGGTTTGTTTAATATTTCCTTTTGGGGTTTCCTATTTTAACATAGTGAAAGCAGTTTTACTTAGGGTAAAACTGGTCTTACATGGTGTACTTGGGTCCATCTAATGATAAAAGGTTAGATGACCAAAAAATGGTGTAACA
>JAXQQM020061137.1:0-46458 GCA_034641835.2 Pinus albicaulis | reverse complement strand
TGTCATGTCATTATAGTTTTAATGTTGTTTGTTTGTCATGTTGGTTTTATTTTTAGCAAAGTGATCATTGGAAATAATGCATCGAGAAAAATTATAAAGCTCCATGGGGAGTATGTTTGCTTTTCAGTGGTTTTTCTTAGGTATAGGTGTCATTGAACACTGAGGATAGTGTTTCTGTAACTTTCCTGGTTGAAAGTCCATGTAATAAAAGTTAATAACAACAAAATAATAACAATAGTTATGGGACACTTATTCCAAGTTGAATGTTGGGAAAAACATCCTAGTGTGGGTGTTCATTTGGCTTATAATGGATAGGGAAATTGGAAAAGGAAATGGCTACCGCTTTGGAAAGGAAAAGTGGCATTAATTGGCATTTTATTTATGAAAATAATGGAAAATGGGAGAAAAGGAAGGTGAAAGGCCACAGGTTGCATGTGAGTAGTAAAATGAAGGAAAACAATGGAAAATGGAGAAAATGGAGACCTAATTGACAAAAAGAATTTAAAGGATCAGTTGGTACCTTTTTTTGGTTTAATTTTGGAGCTCTCTCTCTCACTCATGGACACTTAGATTTTTCTTGGACCATTTTAGCATTGGATCAATAAAGGAAAGAAGGCAAGGAGGAAGAAGAAATCAAGCAAGGAAGAGCAGGATCAAGCAGCTACAGTGGGATTCTTTACAAGTATCGATTTGCATGTGTGTTTTCCTTGCCAGATTTGGAATGCATGGTGTTGCATGTGTGTTCTTGGTTCTTTTTCTTTCATTGGCATGGGTTTTTCCAAGTGTGATAGTGTTTTTCAGCCTAGCCTTTCCATTTACGAATAGCCATGGTGCGATGGGGTTCTCATGTTTTGGTTGAGCTTGATTGCCAGATGGATTCAAATCTGAGTGAGGTGGATCTATGAATGAAAGAACACATGGCCTAGTAACCCCTGAACCAAATGTGGGTTGCGGTAAAGCCATATTTTTTGTTTCCTCGGTGGGCCTAGGAATCCTCGACCGGTGAATGGCAGGATGTATGGTAAATCCTAGAGGAGGGTTCTCTTCATCTAGCTTAGGAATCCCAGGATGGGATATATGGCAAATCCTGGAGAGTAGAGTCTTAGTTAGGGCCTAGTAATATGATATGGATTGTGGTAAACAAGAGAAACTAGGAGACAGAAAATTTCCCCACTATGTAGGTTGAGAAATCCGGTGGAATCCATGCTTTTCACTGGCCTAGTGATCTTGTGGAGATCATGGTAGAGCCTATTATTACATGTTTATTGTTTTGGCCTAGTGATCCAATTAATATTGTGGTAAATTTGGTTTCTATTAATGAGGTTGAGGTGGTTTAGCCTTGAGAAGAGTTTGTTGGTTCATTTGTTTTGATTCCCGCATTCATGTATGGAATATGGAATGAGGGTGATTGGCTGAAGAGTTATTTGGCTCATCCAATCTATGGTCGACTAGAACATGGTAGTCCCATACTGGGTTTCCTTTTTCATTCATGAATAAGTGTTCCTTTCCTTGGTAATTTATGTGAATGTATTGGATTCTATGTAGAATTTACAGTTGTTATAACCTCAGTATTTTTGTTGTTTATAGTCTGGTTATGGATGTTCTTATGACAGTGAAAATGTATGGTTCTCATCATGTTTTGATTTGTAAATGAATGAGCAATGAAGATATGACTTAATAGATGATAATTTTGTTAATGATATAAGGGAACAATGCTTCTTAGAGATTCTTAGATAAGTATGAGACCCCTATGCTTAGATTTGTTGTTTAAACTTGTAGATTACATATTTTTTACATGTTTAACGAAATGCATGTTATGGATAGTATGGGTCCAGTTAAGTCCTTATTCAATTAATTGAATTTGTATCATTATTATGTTGTTATCTTTCATTCCTGAAAGTGTCATGGAGTTTTTGGTAGATATCTGAGCCCTAGTCCTAAAACATGGCACAGAAATTGGGGTTGTGTATTCAGAACTACTGGGAAAATTCCCTAGTTGCATGTATAACCATGTTGTGTGAATGACTAGAGGTTTCTAGTCTCCTACATACCCATGTTGTGCGAGTGACTATGAAATATTCCCAAATGGGAAAAGCGAGAATATAGTGAAAAATGCTAGAACAAATGTTTAAATCATCATTTAAAAGATAGAGGCCAATATGGAGACCTTTCATATGTTATAATAGCATCAAAATATGTATAAGAAATGGCCCATAAGATACACAACAAGAAAGTACAAGCCTCCAATGGACAAAAACCTCAAGATGAGGTGCTGCAACTATATAGAAAAGTTGGAAGACCCTTACAACGTTATTTTATTAGCTCTGCAACAACAAATGATTATACATCAGATTTAGGGCTGATATCTACCTCAAAATATAGATCTATATCAGATCTAAGCGTTATACAACCTCCTTTGAAGAAACCCACAATGGTTTTCAGCAAAACACCAAGTACAAGATGTAGATCTAATATCTAAGACTACAGATCTACTGTAACATACAGATCTAGAAAGTGTGGCTCATCTGATATGATCAATACAATAGCCTCCTTAAACAGATCCTTTAAGTTAAAGGCAGATCCCCTCTACTAGAAAATTAGCTCTCCAAATGGTGTGCCAAACCACCCTACAACTCCTACAGAAATAACATAGATCTGGAAGTAAACTGTGTTGCAGTGCTAAATAACCAGTTGGCATGATGCCAAGATCTGAAAATAAGCACCATGGCCTTCAATACTATCCTCCCAATGGAAAGGAAGCCTCCTCCACTAAAAATGAGTAATGAAATGGCCTAGATCTAGATATCTAGTCTCCACTTGTTGGAACTTGCAAAAACAACCAAACCCTCAACATGATCTGCATTGTAGTTGAAGGAAAAAGTTTGGGCTTAAGCCTAATAGTGGACAATGTATAACAAACTCTCCTAAGAGGCCTCTCAAGGAAAGAGGTGGGATTCATGATCAGGAACACCTGCTAAATAATACTCTATCTCAGCTAAACAACAAGAGAAAGATATATGTCTAAATAGACCATATATTCAGAAATATAATAAACCCACACATAATGAATATGGCTGCCATTATCTTCCTTAAATAAGATATGAGCTTGAAAACCCTAAGCCCCATCCAATAATGACACTACTTCAACACAAATCATCTCCATAAAAAACTGTGTTGTCTTTCATTAATGACCACTCCTCCATGACAACATTGTTGATTTGGTCAAGGTTGGCCCAGTCAAAGTGATCCAGCCCCTTTTCACACCAATTGGGTGCTCAATTAAGCTGCCAAGATTTATCTCTTTCACATTTGGAATTTATTTATTCATTATTAAGGAGAATTATGGACCTCCATTTTCTTCTTATTCATCAAACAAAGAAGCAAAACAAAATTTAATATTCCAACTAGGTCATGGCTAATTTAGGAATATTACAATCCTCCCCTCCCAAGTGTTTCTTGTCCCCCAGCAACTATGAGGAAAAAAATAAAAATGTGGGGAACCTTTATTCCCATATGGAGCTCCAATCTTCAACCTATCATCCATACAAAATGAATCACCCTCCAGAGTGGTAATTCATAACAAAACTCCTCCCATCTACTCATGAGAGGCACCACCCAAGTGCTCAAGTTACCCAAATGGCTCATCCCATAAGGAAACAAGAGACCAAATGTACCAATCATGTATGGTCCAATGCTTTACCAAACATATGAAACATAAGAACCATGGAGAATCTCTCTCCCAAAGGACACATCCAATTCTCCCATCCTCCCTCCAATCATTCCCATAAAAATAATAAGTACATCATCAATGTATGGGATCAAAACCACGTATACACAAATGTCATTGTCCACATGAGGAATAGTATATCTCTGACACAGAAGATAATGATATGGTAAGTGTTTTTCCAACCACTTACTTGCTGCCCAAGTCATCTCACCATGGCTGAAAGTGTGAGATGTATTTGGTGCTTTTGGAAAGCACCCACAATGATACAATATCTCCCTTTGTCCTCCAAGGGAGTGTCCATGTTCATAAATGTTTGTGGTCCAAAGTTGGCCATGAAGTTTATATGGAATAATACTCTTTCTTGGAGCTATGGCCTGCATATACATGGTAAAATAATGCAAGTAATAATCAAATGAATCATTAGATACACAAGCATATTTTTCGCAAAAATTTCTCCTCATACAAATGGAGTGGTGCATAGATCTATCTCCTCTAATTAAAAAAGAGGAAAGAGGTGGCTGAATTAAATCCTTCATAGACTCATGTATCTATCCCATCTCCACTAGTTCATGAATCTCTGAAAATGCTGATTTTATTCCTCTTCAAGGCCTTCCCAAGTGTAGTACTCCATGATAGTGTTGAAAGCTTTCATAGAATAAGTATGGCTAAAAAGAAATTCTTCATTTTCCCTTTGTGAGAAATTCTCCTTGAGCTTGGAAGATCTAGATAAGAATATCCTACCATGATAATAGATGAATTCATATTGGACTAAATATCCCTCCTTTTGTAGCTGGTCATCAAGTATCATGCGTGTGAAAATATCCTTTGAATAATCCACCAATAGCTAGGATTTCCAATATGGATCGATCTTCCATGGTAATGACAGCACGATGATCTATCATAAATAATATTTTTCATATGGCTGCCTTCCTTGACATGCCATGCCAAAGGTATATGCTGAAAAGTTGTTTTCCTTCCGCCTTCTCTTCCCCCAAGGTGCAAAATCTAAAATGAGAGTGGGTGATGAAGATGTTGGGAGAATATCTCCCTCTTCCTTGAGTCTACCCAAGACTCTCGGCCTTATATCATGGCCCCCTTCTTATGTGATCCAAATATATCAATGATGCACCATGTCGAGAGAACTCTTTGTTCAATCCCCAATCAGGGGGTCTCCCTGGTGGAATGCCTCCATGTAATGAAACATCAAGGCTTAGAGCAAGATGTATATTTGAATGGACTGATTTTTCCCTTATTTCACTGTGAAAATCATGCATAAATCTCTTGAAAAGGATGGGTGTGTATGTTCCCAATCACTTGATACTAGCCCTCCTTCTCATCTCCTCCTACCTCCTGCAAGATCTCACAGTCTAAGGTGTCGTATTCAAATTCATTCAACCCATGTACACCCAACATATCCTTGGTGTCAAGAGTCTTGATCACAAAGGAATTATTTATCATAGTGTGTGTCTCCAAGGCTGAATTCAATGTTGGAACACACTTCCTCCATTGTGTTGTCTCATTTCCTATCAACATAGACACATGTTGCCCATGATCTTCATATGTAATATCCTTTGGGGCTTCTTGAAAAGATGTAAGACCTCCTCTAGTTGAAGAAATTTCTTCATCTCCATCTCCGAATAGAAGTAGATCTCCTCCTGTTGTCATAGTTCTAGAGGATCTTTCCAGTTCTTCCTCCTCCTTCTCCTCATCAATGGAGAATACCACATCATTAAGAGATCCTTTGACTTGATCTCCCTTTGAAAAAGGAACCCTCATGTCTTCTTATTGAGAATAAATTTCTTGTTGAAGTGGGGCCTTTTCCCTTGACAAAGCATGTTGCAAATATTTAACCCCCTCAAAAATGTTCTAAAACAAAGTTGGCTTCATGGATCCTTCCAACTCATGCAAAGGTTTTGATTTCTTGGGTTTGGTTTTCTCTCCCAAGGAAGTCTCAGATTGTTTCAAATCAAATATTTTCACTAACCTCCTAGTGAAATTTGCATAAGTAGATATATATACATTTCTCAAGGAAGAAGACTCAAATAAGCACCAAGCATAAGCCTTACCTTCAAGATGCAGCACTGCTACTCTAATGGCTTCCTCTTCTGAAACTTGATGAAGCTAGAAATATGTGTCTAGCTTCTTTACCCAAGCCTTGGTTGTGCTCTTGGGTGACCCATCAAAAGTAGGTAGAAAGAATCTACCCAAAGTGTGTTTCATGCAGCCTCTTCTTCTATTGTATTTTTCGGGTCTTCTATCTTCTTCAATTTGACAAAACCCTAGGAAGCTTAGATGCTCCTTGAATATTCTAGACTAAGATTCATATTCTTGGAGATAGTCACCAAGAGTCTCCTCCTTTGGTGTTTCTCCTTCTTCTTCTTCTCTTGCCAAGAATGTAGACATGATAAAATGTTGTAGATTTGATGGTGTAGCTACATGCTTACACCCATAATGTGAAAATCTGGACCTTTCTTCATGTACAAGGTCCTTTGGAGAATTTTCACATCTCTCTATCCTCATTTCTGTGATGTCTTTGCTAATACCCTAAATAGTTTGGAAAAGAAGTCTTGAGAACTCCTTCCCTTTCATTCCTCCTGATAATGGGGTTTTACCCTTTTTTTCTTTTTATTTTGTATAATCAAACTTCTGGTGTCTTCTTCTTTGATACCTCTTTTTCCTATCAGTAAGAGGCTCTCCTTCTTCAGATGACATATTGGATTTTTAAGATGCACAGGCTGTGCCAATATTATGCTCCAATACCACTGTAATATTACCAAATGGGAAAAGCAGGAATATAGTGCAAAATGCTAGAACAAATGTGTAAATCATAATTTAAAATAAATAGGCCAATGTGGATACATTTCATATGTTATAACAACAGCAAAATATGTATAATAAATGGCCCATAAGATACACAACAAGAAACACAAGCCTCTAATGGAAAAAATCCTCAAGATGAGGTGTTGCAACTATATATATAAGCTGGAAGACCCTTACAACATTATTTTATTAGATTTTCTATAGAAAATGATTATACATCAGATCTAGGGCTGATATTTGCCTCAAAATATAGATCTGTTTTAGATCTAATATTTATACAACCTCCTTTGAAGAACCCCTTAAGGGTTTTTAGCAAAACACCTTGTACAAGATGTAGATCTAAGCTTTAAGGTTGCAGATATACTGCAAAATATAGATTTGGAAAGTGTGTTTTATCTGATACAATCAATACAAGAGCCTCCTCAAATATATCCTCTAAGTGAAAGGGAGATCCCCTCCACTAGAAAGCTTAGCTCTCCAAATGGTTTGCCAAACCACCCTGCAACTCCTCCTACAGAAATAACGCAAATCTGGAAGTAAATTGCATTATATGGATGAATAAACAGTTGGCCTAATGCCAATATCTGAAAATAAGCTCAATTCCCTTCAATATTGTCCTCCCAGTGGAAAGGAAGCCTCCTCCACTGAAAATGAGCAATGAAATGGCCTAGATCTAGAGATCTAGTCTCCACTTGTTGCAACCTGCAAAACAAGCAAACCCTCAACATGATCTTTGTTGTAAATGAAAGATGAAGCTTGGCCTTAAGCTAGTAGTGGAAAATGTAGTACAAAACTCTTCCAAGTGGCTTCTCAAGGAAAGCGGTGGGATTCCCGATCAGGAACACTGTGTGCTAAACAACACTCTATCTCAGCTAAACAGCAAGAGAAAGATATATGTCTAAACAGACTATATATTTATAAATATAATAAACCCATACATAATGAATATGGCTGCCATCCTCTTCCTTAAATAAGATATGAGCTTGCAAACCCTAAGCCCCATCCAATAAAATCACTACTTTCAGACAAAGCATCTCCATCTAAAACTGTGTTGTCTTTCATTGATGACCACTCCTCCATGACATTGTTGTTGATTTGGTCAAGGTTGACCCAGTCAAAGTGATCCAGTCCCTTTTCACACCAAGGGTGAGTAATTAAGCTGCCAAGATTTATCTCTTTCACATTTGGCATTGATTTATTCATTATTAAGAGGAATTATGGACCTCCATTGTCGTGTTATTCATCAAACAAAGCAACAAAACAAAATTTAATATTTCAACTAGCTCATGGCTAATTTAGGAATATTACAGACTAGAGATTTCTAGTTGAATGGAGTTTTGATTCAAGGGCTAGCCTCTTAGGAGTTTGGGATGGCTCATGGGTGTCCTATAGAAGGTGAAGAAGGTTTGTGTAGTTGTGTGGTGTCGGTTCCACTTCCTTAAGGTGACCTAGGAGGTTGAATCAGATCTTAGTAGCCTCTCTTCACATGTTTACCCTGGTTGGTCAGTTACTTGGGTAGATGTGGGAGGAGGGTGTTACAGAGTGGTATCATAGCATGGTTCACCCCTTGTACTAGATTGGCGGTGTGTCGATCATTCATTCATGTTGGGTGCATATGTGTTATTATGCTTGTGGTCTACGTATTGATTATGGTTTTAGTCGTATCTCCATGAGAAAGTTGATGGTATCATTTATGAATGTAATTTTTGTGATTGTACGTTTGATATGTACTGGTTATGCATGTTAATTTTTGTATGTAATGTGTATGTGTGTGTGTCCTACATATGTTGTTATGCATGCATTGTGTCTTGTTGGTGTTATGATTGTCTCATCCTGCATGGTAACTGGACAATGGTTGAAATGATGTTTATATGTTGAGTTGATTATGTTTATGTCTATGTGTTTGTGTGTGTGTGTGTGTGTGTGTATGGTGCTAATTTGGTCAGTCTTGCAGTTCAAATATTCGCCCTGAATTATACTAAGGTACGTTGGTTTGTTGGTGATTTGGTTTAGCTGACATAGTATGCCTTGCAAGAATGAGACAAAGATGACTAGCAATATGGTAGACTACAAATATTCTCCCTATGAATCATATGAGAAGAATAGTGTTGGCCACTCTTCTGATTTAGCAGACACATTGTGAAGCTTGAAGGAATTAATAAGAAGTTGTAAATTTGACAATAAAAAACTCATGTGGGCACCTAAAAAACAAGGAGAGGTCAATGCAGTAATCCTTTAGATTTTTTCATGGAGTACAGACACCTAAGCCCTGGGCCTAAAAAAGTGGCACATAAATCGGGTTATAGGCTCATATCTACTGGTAAAATTCTCCAGTTGTACGCATACCCATGTTGTATGATCAATTGTAGGTTTCCATTCACACTCTTGCCCATGTCAAGGAACCAACTGGGGGGTTGATGCATCAAAAGGGCTGGTGTATTTAGGGTTTAACCTCCTGGGAGGCCAGGGTGGCTCATGGGTGTCCTGTAGTAGGTGCAGAAGGTATGTGTAGTTGTGTGGTGTCGGTTCCACTTCCCTAAGGTGACCTAGGAGATTGAATCAAATCATAGTAGCCTCTTGTCAAATAATTCAAAAATTATTGTAGATAGGTTCCAAAGAGTTCTAAATTAAATTTGCAAAAAATGAAGCCATACCTACTACATTGTAACACTTTTTTTTCATTTTGGACATTGTATATTAAGGAAAATTGGCCTAAGAATACATATATGAAAAGGAAAATCTTAGTCAAGATTTCAAATTTCAAATATTCTAGACAACTTTTTCTTGGAATATATTTCTTAGTTTTGAACCATTTTGGAGATAACATCATATGCTCATTTCATCCAAGAGTAAATTAAATGAAAAAGTTACAAGTTCTCATCTTTAAAATTATGTAGAAAATGACTAGAGTAGTGTTGGAATCATGATTTCCATTACACCAGAACCTGCAGGTATTAGTTAATGGATCCACAAGAGGCGGTTAAGCACATGTCATGAAACACATGGGGATAATTGTTTTAACCAATATCCAACAATCTACCCCCTGGCATGATCTGGGTGTGATTAAGACTCAAGACCTTTGGCTCTAATATCACATGTTGGAATCATAATTTTCGTTACACCAAAACCTACATGTATTAGTAAATGGACGCATCGCCATAGTTAATGGATCCATGAGAGGTAGTTAAGCACACATCATGAAACACACAGGGAGCATTGGTTTATAGAATGTCCAACAAGTAGAATATCATTGATTTGAAGGTTTATCGATGGTTAGAGATGGAAATAATAGCACCACTAGAAAATATTCTATTAGTTATGTAACAGACTATTGATGCCTTGAAAATATGTGCAATAACATCAATGAAAACCACTCGGTCGGGGACTTAAAAATCGTCCCTTATCTGTTTGAGATAGTGGCTCCGACTATATTTATGGGACCATTTTCCCAATGCAATATAATTTGGTGGATGGGTAGTATTTTAGATGACTGTGACCTTGTGAATGGTAGTGACAACAAGTTTAAAGAAAATATATATACCTATCTCTATCCTAGAGTTAATTTTCTTTCTGTTATATCTAATTTAAAAAGATGATCTTTCAATGAATGCAAATGAATAATTAACAAACACTTAGAGAAATTTAAAAAAATTTAAGATAATTTATTTGATTAAATAGTTAATAAAATCAATTGATTAAGTGTATATTGCATCTATTTATTGCATGTATTGAATATGTATAAAAAATGGCAATAAAACATGTTGAGAAGTGACTTAATGCTAGATTGTTTTAAAAAAATACATATGAGAAAACATTATAAGGAAAATAAACTATTTCTCATTTGAAACAGAATATCAACATAAATATACAAGTACCATATATATCCTAACTCTACTCATCTGAAAAATAGTCTCTAGTCCAGCATTTTCTATTAAGAAAAACTTTAAGAGTACAAAAGTGCAACTTCTGTAAAGTCTTCTTTTCAAAAGTTAAGGACTTTTTCTTAAAAGATATGAAAGGGTTTTTATAATAAAATAAAAAGTAAAAAAATAGAAATTACACAAATATTTGAGGAGGTTTAAATAACTCTCCTTAAATTAAGTGAAATAAAAACAGAAACAGATTCTGGTGGGATGATTCGCTTAAGGATTCCATCATTTTCTCTTTTTCCATTCGTTATTTCAGATGAAGGATGTCGATCATAGGTTAAAACTCATGAGGTTAGCCTGGCCTGACACGCAGATTTCTTGTATAGACCGCATCTAATAGTGTAGGCATCATGTAAGAGGAAGTGTCGGTTACACATCGCAACATTATCCATTGGCTATGTGGCTTGACCAAGTGCTTCCAATACATTTCATAGTCGAGCTTCTCCAAATTTTTTATGCTTTATTCCTTCATCTTGGACATTTCTTTCCACTGTCTTATTAAATATTTTACAATGGGTAGAGAACCTGGAGGGAATTTATCAATCATTTTAGCAGTAATGAAATTTTGGCTAATTGTTTCAACAATGTTTTTGGCAACATCTCTAGCTCTGCAAATTTCCCTTTCAGCTTGTTTTAACTGTATGTCCCAATTAGTAAATAAGATTTATTTTTTATAATCTTCAATCCTGGGAACATTGGCCTTTCAGCCTTCAATGGTATCTTTCTAGGTGACATATTGGGATATTTTCTCATCAATTTCATCAAAGCTGATCTTCTGGTTAGCTACTCGATTCACAGTGAATCGCTCTTTTACATAGTTCAATAATGTTAGATAATGTTTGGTAGAAAAAAACTTGTTTTTGGGCCAACAAGGTATTTAGTTCCAAATATTCCTTCTTGAAATCATCTACTTTAGGATTATATTTCAACTATTCAACATTGAATTGCAGTTGGTGTATCTGAGTATCTTTAACACCAATTTCTAATTGGTTCTGTAGCTTTAATTGATCCAATCTTTGTTGGAGTTGTGACACTTGTGCTTGTAATTGTTGATTGTTGTGACACTTGTGCTTGTAATTTTTTATTAATAATTTTCTTCTCTGCTAGAAATTACAACTCTAATTGAAGGATCCTTTCATCCTTTTCTTTGACTAATTACTAAAATTCAGTGGCTTTTTCAATGGTGGCAGGTGCATATGCCCTTGCAAACTGAGTCAATCGTGTTGTATCCTGAGATGGATCTACTTGTGATTCCTTCCAAACTACTTCCATAGAGACATCCACAGGAACGCGAATTTGTGATTTCTTTGTTCTTCTACTTTTTCTCTGCATGCTCATGATAGTTTTATGCCTGGGGGTGTAAAATATATCCAAAGGATGTATTTCCTAAATTTTCAACACAATTTTTGATGTAGGGTAGGCCGGGATAAATTATACTTCCTTTGTGTTAAATGATTTTTTAGTTGACCTAGTAGTAAATGGGTTCTAACTTTTACCATGAGGTGTTTCTATTTTTTGTTGATGATCAATGATCATCACTTCTTGGTCTCCTTTTAGTTGTTGATAAAAAACTTTCCAGACTTCATCTAAGTCACTTGGAAACAAAGGATCTTTGGTTTGAGTTACAAAAGACTTATCTTCTTTTGTTTCGCTAAGGACTTCAGTATCCTTAGGGGGTTTTTCATTTCCCTGTTTTCTCTTTTGTTGTTCCTTCTATAAGATAGGTTGGGATACCTCCAGTATGTTTAGAGGAATCACTTCAAATATTCTATTTCTGTAATGCTTTAATTTTGAAAGTTTCTTAGGATTGAGGCGTGATGTTGCTAATTTCTCCACTATAGAATAAGTATCAACTGACTCAAACAAGTCATCAAAATCATCATCTTCCTGGGAAAATGGCCTGAATTTCACTTGAGTTGTGAAATTGAATGAAACTTGGTTTGGGTCATATTGCCTGTTAGAAATTGTAAATAATTTCAAACATTGGATTTTATTGATTTCTAAACCTACATGTTTGAAATTTTCTAATGCATAGACACCACAGTGAATAGGAAAAGAGGGCATTGAAACATTATTTTCTTCTTCTAAAACCTTAGTCAGTCCATGACCCACAGTGTGATAGGAAATTTCTCTTGTGAGAAGTTTATCTAGAACATATAATGGTAGGACATGTGGTCAGGCTAATATCCTACAAACTGTGACATAAGTGAAAAATTATCCCCCAAACCATTTTCCAATGGAGGTGAAGTATGCTTGAGCTTCTTTGGAAAATTTGGGGGCCTTTTCATAAAATAATATTGAAAGAGTGGGAGCATAAATCCATGGCAGATCTTGTAGAAATCAATTTCATATTTTGATTCCCATATAATAATATGATCATTATGGATGGGACTATGGTCTTGGGTAGTCCATTTCCAACCCATGGTTGAAAAATCTAACGTAAAACACACTGCATCCATAATGTAGGAACTCATATAAAATGGGGGAAGGATTTTAGATGAAAAGGAATGATTATTTTTGTATTCAAGTATCTGGGTAGCAATATTATTTGACAAAATGGTTCCCCAATCCATGATATAAGAGTCTATAACAACATCGATAAGGGGAACCCATTCAATAGAGAATTTAGTGGTATTGGGTTGGTCAAAAAGACTAGACATCATAGTAGAAATATAACAATAGGGACCAGCAAGTGAATAAGTCAAATACATACCCTAATCATCATGTTTTCCTTGTTAGGGTTGCTCCTCCATTGCTTTATGGGGTCTGATTGTAGCTCATTCTCCTTGGTGAATTGTGCTAGGAAATTTTTATCATACACCTTCTCAGGGTCTGGAATGTGGTACATTTTCTTCAAATCTTCGGCTTTGAACGACCCTATCATTGTACCTTTGATTTTGAGGAAAGTTCTATCTCCAATTTTGAGGTTTTCAACATTCCATTTTACCATATTTGTATATGGTAAAATCTTGGGACGTGTCGAAATTTGGTGCAGAAAAGAATTGGCGACGTCTGATATAGTAGCTTATGAAGAATAAAAAGCATCTGTAGTATATTTTCTCTCAAACCTATGGGGTTTCTCATCTTAAAATAATCTATACATTGCTTCCCAAGAAGAAAACCGCTCTTTGATGCGCATGTTGTATCTATGACTAAGGGGGGCATCTTTGTTACTTCACTAGTAGAAGCTGCAGGAGTAGGGGGAGCCATGGGTTTTTTGAACTTCTTTGCAGCCTTAGACATTTCTGAGGAACTTTGCTTATTTGGACTTTCCTACGAAATAATAAGAAAAATAAGTAAAAAGGGGAATCTTGTCACAAATAAAAGAGTAGTGTAACAATAATAGAAATAATGGTAAAATAGAACTTGGCACGCAGATAATATAAAAATCTAATTCTCTTGCATTCAAATCATATTTGGAGGCTCAAGCTGTTAAAATCATTAAGTTATGGCATTAATGGAAAGTGTGGGTTCACGTGCCCGAGTAGAAATATAAACATTTAAATAAGATATTTTCACATCACAGATCCATTTGTGTGTGAATTTCTTGAAAATGTTGAATACCTACTTCTTGTCCATTGCGATCAATTCCTTTTCGCACATATAACTCTATTTAATTCAGAAGATTTAAAGTTTTTCGAAGGCTTCAAAATTTAGCGGGGGAAAAGAAATTATGAAATTTGCAATGCAATATCACAATCGTGATTTCAGCGAAATTAGATATTGTACAGAAGTGGTTATTAGTGAAAGTGCGATGTGATGGCATGTATCACATTCAAGAAATGAAAACAGGGGGCAGATTAAATGTTGGCATGGTGGAAATGCGATTTTTGATTCATTACATGGAAATGGCAGGTCCTGTTGGGGTTCCTAAGTTTTGATAGATTGGCTAACCAAAAGAAAAGACAACATCAGAACCAATATTTAGAGTTCCAGGATCTAGTTCTCCTATTCTCAGAGAGGGATCTCTCAAATTGTTTGTTTTGCAAATATTTATCTTGTTTTCTTTTAAGTATTTATTTTATACTAGTTATTAAGTGCAGGTGTTTTTTTGGTTTGTTTGTTTGGTTGAATTGGTATAGCAAAACATGAACTGTCTAGGTAGTATATATAGAAAGAAGAAGTGTCAGGTTCATTGGGCAATGGAGTCAAGAGGAGGTTTATGACAAACTCATCAATGGATATGTGATATCAAAGGGGAAATATAACTTGGCCACAGGATCCTTTAGTTTTTTGAATGAGATGGACATCAATGATTTGAAAGAGATTTTGAATTCTCAACAAAGGGAACTTAAAGACATAACTTGAACAAGAAAGAGGTATTTTATAGACAGGGCTAACCATGAATTCTAAAAACCACACTTTAAGAAAATGATGACTTCAAGACAACTTTTAAAATTAAATCTAAGATTCGGGAGCACATCCTATTTCCTCAAAGATTTTACTTCAAAGGATTTAGAAAAAATAAAAGACTCACTGGTAATTGCAGTCATAGAAGAGGGAACACCTAACACATCTATGATCAAAACTGTAAAGACCTTTAAAACAATTATTCAAGCAGGGACAAAGGGTATGATCGAAACAGACCTCCTTAGCTAACTATAAACAATGGTACTTCAAAGGGATACTTCAAAAATAGTTTTCAAGTGGCAGCAGAAAAGCAGGGAAAGCCATAAATCATGCTGGAACCTACGATTTGAAATATTTGAGAAATAAACAAGCATAAGGGTTGAAAAGAATGATTAAAGATTATAAAATGCCTCAGCAGAAGAAAACATAAAACAGTGAAGGATAAACAGGTCTAAGGTGCTTCCAAGAGTCATTTCTTAGCCTAAACTTTTCATCCTACTGTAGCAAGAATTTCTGAAACATAATGAAAACAGGAAAAACAATAGACAGTTCAGAATACATCACCTATAGCCAGGCTCAGGGATCCAATGATAGAGCCTTATCGAGAACAAGCATGTCAAAACATAATCGAGCTTCCAGGACTTCAATTTCTTCTTCAACTTCAAACAGACTATGTATTATTTCAAAGAGTTTCAGTGTTACAACTAGTGACCAACCAACCCTTTACAATGTGTTCCTCAAGGATATTTTATAAGAAAATTAGGAGGTGGAAGAGTTCTTACGGTTGAAGTGTAATTAATTTTATACTAAATGCAACTCCTAGCCTTGAAAACCATGCAAGGCCTAAGGAAGGAATGCATTGAATTACAACTCTATTTCATTAACTATGTTTTCTGCTTTTTAGGCTTAGTGGGTGAAAAGATTGACTTAAGACACTTTCTTATCTTTACAATAACTTTACTGACAGTTTAAAATATATTCCTTTTTTTTTGTAATAACTGTCAGCTGCCTTTAGTCTTAATGTTACTCACTGAGATTTGATCTAGGTATTCCTTTGAGGCAGAGAGCCTGTAGGTGGCAATTTTAGTAGCTGACGATTCAATTAGCCCCTTTGATGTGGCATTCAAGGCTTATTTTACTGATATTTCTCTGTTTCATAAACACAGTGATTTATATTTGGATTTGTGTTTAGACTTGATTAAGCCATAATCTTCATCTTTTACACTGATACTCGTTCATTAATTAACTCTGACTGTGCTTGTTCTTTGTAGGTGCGCGGTGCGCAGAGAGTTTATTGGAAAATTTGTTTAGAAAGCCGATGATCATGACTTATCAGCCTTCTTAAACATGTAATTAACACTTCAAAACCCTTTAAGTGGTACCAAAAGCCATGAGGATCGTCATCCTCGGCCAATAACAGTGTAATCATCTGCGTGAGGATTTTATCTTGAATTCCATTAAACCTGCATAAAAACACACAAAGTTAATTAAAATCCTGTGAATTATTGGTTTAAAACTGCTTTGGAAGGTTTATGGAAGTGGTCGGGAGTTGTGAGAATGGATGAATGCAACAGTATAAGGAGCAGAAACCATGGCGGAAAATGAAACAGGGTTTAAATTTGAATTAGGGCACGAATTGAGGAATGGTGGTTTTGGGAAAACCGGCAACGGTTTTTGCATTGCATTTGGGGGGTAGGCGGTATTTTGCGGAGGGAATGCGATATGATACATCGGTCAACATGTGGCTTTTAGATACCACCTATTTCGCCCAATTTTTATGCGTTAAACTTTAGGCGCAAATATTTTGCGATACGCATCGTCAACCGTTGGATCAGAGGACCCAGATCCAACGATGCAGAAAGAATGCGATATGAAAGGTGCGTGTGCAGATGAAGCAGTGGGCCTAGCAATGACGTGTTCTTCTTTGTTGCGGAGCGGGTTCAATGGTTAGATCGGGTTAAGTCTAGATTGTCGGATCCTACGATCGGACGGTGGAGATTTTAAACATGGATCGGAGATTTCGAAAGGGGAAAGCAACAACAGATGAATGGTCAGGAGGGAAAATGGCTCGATGACCTTTGGTCAGTTTAGATCAACGGTCCAGATCTGATCAGAACCATAAAGTTAGAAAACGCAAAATAGAAGGAAAGTCGGGGTTTTACCACGGGTTTTATGCTTTGAGCGCCTGCTTGTGGGCTCGAGGACATATGAGAGAAAGGGCAAAAGGGTATAAGCCCTCGAGGGCTTAAGAATCTCATAGTGCAGAAAACTGATTTTTAGGCCAAAAACAAAGGTTTTTTAGGCCAAGTAAGGGTTCCGATAGGTGAGAGGAGGGATTTTTAAACCAAATAGAGGGAAATCTAAGGTAAAAAAAGGGGTTTAGGATGATTTAGAGGTTAAAATGAAGGTATTTTGAGGGATTTTATGAAAGGTAAAAATGGGTGAAGATGGAATTGTTTATGAGTGAAGGGAGGAGTGAAATGATGGAAAATGGAGTTTTATAAGCAGTTTCCTATTAGTGAATCATCAGGTACTTTAGGTTTAATAGTGAAACAGCGGTGAAGATTAACTCAAGGGGTAATTATCATCATAAGACTTCAAGAACTCATAATTTGGACATGAAATTGTTTCTTGAAGACCTAAAAATATTTAGCCACCATTTGATATGACAAAGTTTTATAGGTGGCTAACAGTGGCTCCACTTGGGGAGGATAACTGGTTCTTTTAGGTGTCCAGAACCTCAACTTTTGATCTCTGGCTTTTCAGTAAACCAGTGCCTTATTCCATTTGGTAGCAAATTTATTTTCCTTTAGCTGACCTTTCTTTGATTTGATAATCTCTGCAGCGATCTGAAACAATGGAATTCTATCAAAATAAGTTCTCTACCTACCCATTCCTAATGGTCCTATTGGGGTTCCCATGTTTTGGCAGATTTGGCAATACCAAAAGATGAGACAACATCAAACCACTTTGGGGCCCTAGGATCTAGCCCTCCTGGACCCGGAGAGGGATCTCTCCAAATAGATCAAAGAATGATGTCTCTTTGAAGCTCAAAATGAGGTGTTAGGCTAGTTATGAAGCACAGAGGGGGGTTTAAATAATTTGGTTGGAGGGTTGCTGGGTTGGTTAGGAGATCACGGACTGGGAAAGCAATGGGAGGAAAGGAACAAAATAGCAGGATATTTCAGCAGAGAGGATGGGCCAAGACCGTGCCATCCATTGGGCTATGGAGTCATAAAAGGAAATTACTTGCATCCACTAGCCAAGGCTTTCAAAGGGCAAGTCATCTAATACTAAAAGATCTTTAGATTAGAGAGTGGGGTGGAACATTAAGGAAGGAAAGTGAAAGAAGGAGAACAACCAGATTTCTGTCTATAGATCAGGTCAGAGGTCATTTAACTCCAGACCTGCTTGGACATACTCAAAGGCAGCTCTCAAAGGTGGACAAAGGGGCAGATTATAGATCAGACCAGAGGTCATTTAACTCCAGGTCTGCTTTAGCAACTCCAAGGGAAAACAAAGATAAGATAAACGAAGGGATCTTAGAAAGGTAAGCTGGTCGTGCAAGGATCCTAGTGGACAGGGCTAACACTTATCCCCAATGCTCCCAAACTTTCCAGCTTTAAACCCCTCAAGAACATCTAAGAACAGCTTCAACCAATTCATACATCAGCCAGCAGGCAATAACATCCACTGCGCTGGTTAAATCAACTGAAAACAACTCTCAGATAGCACATTTAGCGGAAAACATAAAGGTAGGGAGAGTAGACAGCATAGGGCACCTAACAAAGGGTGAATCCTATACCATTATTCTGATGCCTACCGGAAGAACGTGAAACAACATGTAAATGAAATAAACAGAGTTAAGAGGAACATCACCAATAGCAATAGACCAAGATCCTGTGAAATGTGCTTTGATTAATAGATGCAAAACCAGTCATGTACAATAAGCTCAATGGCTGTTATAGTCCAGACTTCTCCTCCCAGCCTATTACATACAACTACTCTGCTACTCCCTCCCACGACTGTTCTAACAGTCAAATGAATCCCTCTAACAGCAAACTACCAGCAACTAAACAACAACCTTTTCAATATGTTCTCGGGGATCTCTTATAGGAGAAGAGGAAGAAACAGAAGTAGATGAACCATTAAATTGATCTCATTAAAACAGAATCGGCGGAAGTGTCCACGCCCATACTGCTTAATGGCAAAATGCAGCGCTGTGTGTACTCTGTAGACTGTTTTGGAGATCTTTGTCAGGCCGAAATTGACCTCGGATATTTCTTTGAAGTCCTTTCTGGTGCTTGGAGCTCTGTGCTAGCCTTCTGAAATAAATGAACTGGATGGAATGATCTGCAGGTCCCTCCATGCTTCTTTAATGCTGCCTGACTGTCTGAAATGAGCTTCAGTCAGTGTATTTAATTGTCTCAGGGCTCGAGAAGGCATGGAGGACGCTGTGGGAAGGTGTACCTCTGGAGGAAAAAGTCCTGCTGTTAGGTAGCGCAGTTATGGCATTGCTGGTGCGCTCTTAGACTTCAAACAGTGCCTTGCCTCTGAACTGTGGGGTTAACCTTAATTATATCATTAGGAATCATTAACCCCCTTTGAAAACTCTCTGCTGGTTCGCTGGAAACTGTTGAAAGACCTCTCTGTGCCATCTGCACAGTAAGATGAATCTGTTAACACCCGGACAGTGGTGGCGGAGAAATGCTGTGGGGGCGGTGAAATGGTGGCGGGACAATGGAGAAACAATGAAAAGTGGCGGAGAAATGATCATATAGCGTGAAAACTCAAATGCCACCACTGGAGCGATTTACATAGGAAAACACGGAAAAACAATGGAGTGAAGCGGTGGATGTGGGACCCAGCGGAGGCGGAGGGCGATTGAACCAGAACCGTCAGATCTTGGGGGGAATGGAAGGCGGAGATCTAATCGCACAATCGCAATCGGAGGTCGGAGCGGGAAACAATCGCAATGCACAACACGAAAGTTCCGATTGCGATTGGAGAGGGGGGATGCGATTGAGCGACAACCGTCGATCTCAGATCTAAGTCAACGGCGGGGATGCAATCGGAGGGAAAATAGAGAAGGACGATGGGAGAGGTGTTGGCGAAAAATAGGTCTAGCAGGGACAGACCGGAGTTCACGGGGTTCCAACAATGAGGTCCGGTGTAGTCTAGTAACACGCCGGCATTTTCACCCTGCTCTAGAAGAACAGAGCGTCTCACCCGAGGCGTGCCGCGACCACATGGGAAAGGGGAAGAAATCACAGACGAGGAATAAACCCGCAACCACAGAAAGAAAGAGAATCCATTACATATACCAGAATATTCATGCAAGATCACCAATCAAGTATACAGACAGTCGCAACTTAAAATTTTAAAGCAGTGTAAACACATCATAACCCATAACCCAAGCCATAGAGACAGCAATCCTTCTTTATATTATTCTTCAGCCAAGTACATGATTATACAGCTTCCTTCTTGATAACTCATAAATCAGATACAGATGGATCTAAGAACAGAGAATACAAAACATAGAGAGTAGAGACCAATTGAGAGAACAAGTCTGATTCCTCCGCGGCTGCTCCTGCATTCAATCATCCCGCAACAGCAACCGATCAACCAATCAACCAACCTCCCTTCTTCAGCCGGGTGATTGCCTTTTATTCACCCGCTCGTCGCGACTGGCGGCTTCTCTGCGTCTTTGCTCTGACTTTTCCCGACTTCTCTTCTGATGTCTGCATGTTCTACTTCTTGTTTGCTGCTGTATCTCTTTCATCTGTACTTCTTTCTGTTCCATCTTCAGTTATCAAGTGCTTCCGCACCGCCTTGGTAGCTCCGCAACTCCTGGTCGCGCGGTGCGGTCGCGTTAGCTATGTGTATTCCCTCCGCAACTCAAAAAGAGTCCAAGTTCAAAATTCAAAACTTAACCAAAAACAAGGGCCCCAACAGGCCCCGACCACAATCCTTTGACTCGTCCGCGAGTCAATCGCAAATGACAGTCTCTACCTCCATACCTTCGCCGGCCTGTGTGCCCTGCTCTGCTGCTCTTTCTTCTGTTGCCCTTTCCTGTTGTACTCCGCCACCTGCTGATTCAAACAAGGGCCCCAACGGTGTCAGTCTGGCTTTGGTGGAGGAGGAGGCCGGTGGATGGAGTGGCCAGGAGGGAGGGAAAGCGAAGGTTGAGAAAATCGCATTGGGTGTCCGAGCGGTTCCTCACCGAGATCAAGGTAGGCCCCATGGCGGCGTGAGCGAATGGATCATCCGTGGGTCCACCGCCAGGATGCAATGGCGGGCCGCAGGTGGGGGTGGCCCCGGAGGAATGGTTCGGGGCCCGGTTCACCCATTGTCTGGGACGTGGCCACGGGGTCAACAGAAGGTACCACCGCGGCAGTACTGGAGGTGACCTCCGCCCCGTGGTCACCGCCGAAGAGGTCCCGGATCAAGGAATCGGACACAGTGGCTGAGGAAGTGGACGGATTGGAGGAAGTGGCGTGTGGTCTGCTGGTGGAGGGGGCGGTGGATGGAGTGACCGAGGAGGGAGGGAAACGAAGGTTGAGGAAATCTGCTGGGTCAATCAGCAGTTCCTCCGGGATCAAGGTAGCTGTGGGCGGCGTGACTGGTGGATCATCCTCCGTAAGGTCCACCATGGGATCTGCAATACGGGCCCGCTTGGGTGGGGGTGGCCCAGAGGAATCGGGTTCGGGGCCCGGTTCACCCATTGTCGTGATGATGGGGGTGGCAGAAGTGAACAGGGAAGTGGGAATTGGGGAAGTGAGGGAAGCAGTGTTGGAGAGACCAAGTGACCGGTTAAGAAGAAATTCATTAAAGGAAGGAAATATAGGGGCGCTACTAGAAACAACCTGGGTGGCCACATTGAGTCTCCGAACTTGTTCGTTCATATGCTCCACAATGGGGACCAGCACCGCGGGCAGGGTCGCTGCGCTCCCGGCTGCCTCTGTGGTTATCGCTACCGCGACTGGGGAAGATTCCCCGGCATTGGTCTCGGCAGGCTGCTGGGCAGCCCGCATCCCATCAAAGTTATATCGGATGACTCCATCCTGAACGTGCCGAACGACCCCCGGCCATGTTAAAACCTCTCTGGGGAAGATACTGTCGGTCAACTGGAACCGCAAGGGCGCCATGTGAAATGTGTGGTGCGGGACACAAGCCGGCCGGATGAAAGTGTGATTATGGCTGACGCCAAACCACACTTGTTCGCTGTATTCATCCAGCAGGTTCCGGGGTACCCGCTGCGTAGAGGCCACCACAACGACCATCATCCCGTACCATTCGCGGAACGCCTCCGCGTTCACCTGCTTGCTGCTGGGGGCCGTGGACACCTGCCAGGGGGAGTATCGCATCGCGAACGGTTGGCTCCCGGTGAGTTCCGCTGGTGTCCGTATCGGAGGAACATGCCATTTCCACATGGCGAAGGCTAGGAGCAAGTAGCCGTAGATAAAACTGGTGGTCCGTCTGTAATTGTCTTCGCAGGCCGCGAAGAGTTCCTTCAGCACGAACGCGCTCCAATTTAATCGGGCCCCTTTGACGCAGTGCTCCGCAATAGAAATTGTGTCCAAGGTGCACTCGCCCTTGGTGTAATGGCGCATGGTCTTGCTCGCTATCAGATAGCAAGCAAACCAGATTTCTGGTACATTGATCAAATCGATCTTGGCACCCTTGCCACCTCTGCGAGTACCGTATTTGGTGTACAGGTCCGCCTCGGCCGATTTCCGGGCGCGTTTGGAGGCCGTCTGCCCCGCAGAGGAAACATCGGCCCCAAATTGACACAGCCCCGTAAGTCGACTAATATCTGCTGCATGGATTGGAATCTCCTCGTTCAACCATAGAGACCCGTTCTGCACCCGACTGAGGAGGAACCGGGTGCATTGCAGAACTGGTCCGGTGGTGCCGAAGACGGGGAGACTGCGTAAATTCATCAACGTCGACTGTTGAAGACCCCGGAATTCGTCCTTCATCCGACTGTTAGAGCTGCTCCCCGGTGTGTAGCGGTGTTCCATGAACGTTTGCCAATGCAGATGGGGAAACTCAGCCGGGTCGGACAAGTTAGCGTCCATGCAGGGCGCATTGTCGTACTTGCCGACCAGTGATAATTCGAGCCGGTGAATTCTGTGATCCAGCACCGGTTCCGGGACGGAGAGAACAACTCTCGGCATCTTGGCGCGTCTATGATAGACCTGGAGGATTCGTCTGGAGCTCCTTGCTAAGTTCTGAGTGCTCTGAGGCTGCAAGTGCTCGGGAGTCGCTGAAATTTCCAAACTGAATTGGTCCGTCATCCCGGCGCCGATAGCCTTCATGCAAATTGGGCCATCCGCTGGCACGCGCGGGGTTGATGAGACTCCATAACAGCATTTAATTCTTGCTATCATGCTTGCCTGCGATAATCGTGTGATCAATCGCAGGCCTGTGTGTAATCTGACAGTTGCTGACGGCGGCATTGGAAGATGGGCGGACCCGACGGCGGAGAGAACTGCGGCTGATGGGGAATGATTACGGTATGATTACTGTCCATTAAGGGAATTTATGACCAAAATCGGAGCTATCCTACGGACTGACAAAAGGACTGACGGTTATGACCTGGACTGACGCTGGCACGAGGACAGATCCTTCGTGCAGGACACGCTGGACTGGGAGCGGCGTCCTACTGGGTTGGCGCGCCGCCACGCTGGACTGGCGTTGCGACACGCTAGACTGGCCCGCTCCGACCATGGTCGGTTGCGGTATGGATTCCGCAACTGACGGTTTATTTGACTGACTACAAAGAAATGGAAACGACTAACTATGCTCATCCCGGTTGCGGGAGAGTTATTCAACTACGCTACTCTACGGGTGCTCTCGGTTGCGAGAGTTATTGATGGAAAGGGAGAAGGTACCTACTCCTGGTAGGGCTTCAGGCGTGCGCCATTCACCCATCCTGGAAGAACCGAGCCGTCCAATTGTGCCAATCGAACGGCTCCTGAGTCGCGGATCTCGATAACAAAGTACGGTCCCAGCCAATGCATCTGGAGCTTGCCTGGAAACTTCTGGAACCGGCTGTCGTACAAGAGAACTTTGCCGCCAACTTGGAAAGTTTTAGTCTTGATGTGGCGGTCGGGCCACGCTTTCTGTCTGGCCTTCTGAACCTTCTGATGGAATTCCGCAAGAAACCGAGCTTCGTCCAGCTCCTGTAGCTCGTGGAGTCGTTCCTGCAGTGACGCATCCTCTGAGAAGTGGAGGGACGTTGCGATCAAAAGGCTGGGGACGGTGAACTCGGCGGGAATCACAGCTTCCCGGCCGTACACCAGCTGGAATGGCGTCTGGTTTGTCAAACGTTTTACCATGGTCCGGTAAGCCCATAATGTCGCTGGTATCCGCTCATCCCAATCATCCCGCTGAGCGTTGCAGATTTTCGTCAAGCCCTTCTCCAGAATCTTATTGAAGGCTTCCACCGTGCCGTTAGCCTGCGGGTGGTATGGACTGCTCTTATGATGCTGTATCATAAATGTCTCCAGGAGCGATTTGACCGTGGCATTAATGAAATGCCTGCCTTGATCACTGGTCAGGCTGCGTGGGCAGCCAAAGCGGCTGATGATGTTTTCAAAGATGAACCGAGCAGCGGTCTCAGCGGAGCAGTCGCGTACCGCTGCTGCTTCAGCCCATCTCGTGAGATAATCAGTCACCGTAATGATGTACCGAGCTTTGGAATGGCGAGCAACTGGGGCAATGGGCCCTACAAAATCGACAGCCCACTTCTCAAATGGCCGCAACACATGCACGGGGTGTAGCGGAAGCTCATCTCTGTGCGAAGGCCGTCCCGTCCTCTGACAAATATCGCAACGTTTCACATAGGCCTTACAATCTGCATGCACCGTCGGCCACCATAGGCCAGCTTGAAGTACCTTCCTTGCGGTGGGTTTAGCCCCCACGTGTCCGCCCGCAACTCCACTGTGACATTCCCACATCACCGCTTCCCGTTCATGGTCAAGAACACACCTGCGCAACACCTCATCCAGGCCCAGCTTGTACAGCTGCCCTGCGATCAGTTGATAATCGGCCGCCCGGACAACCAAGTGGCGTTTCTGAAGCGGCGTGTAATCTTCGGGGCACTGTCCCGTGGTCAGATACGTGGCAATGTCAGCCAGGTAGTCTGGGACCTCTTCAACGCGAAACAGATCAGCATCCGGAAGCTGATCATCTAACGGACCATCGTTTTCCCCCGACTCCAATCTGGATAAATGATCAGGGCCGACATTTAGCCGGCCCGGTTTAACAATTACATCGAACGTAAACTCCTGAAAGAGGAGAAGCCATCGGAAGATCCTTCCTTCCAATACAGGCTTATTGACCAGATATTTTAAGGCCGAATGGTCCGTGAAAAATGTAAACTTACCGCCCAGAAGGTAGTGGCGGAACTTCTGGAGAGAGTACACCATTGCCAGCGCCTCCCGCTCGGTCGTGGTATAATTCTTCTCCGCATTAGATAGGCGTCGGCTGGCGAAGTATACCGGGTGGTCAACTGTCGTCTCCCCGGGTTGCGCTAATACGGCGCCAAGTGCAATCCCGGACGCATCAATGTGTACGTGGAACTACTTGTCCCAGTTTGGATGAACGAGAATGGGTGCCGTCGCCAATTTCTTTTTTAACGCGTCCAGTGCCTTCCTGCACTCTGCTGTCCATTCAAAAGCTTCCGACTTCCGCAACAGTTTCTCCAAAGGGGCAGTGATTTTGGCGTAGTTGCGGATAAAACGCCTGTAGTATCCAGTGTGCCCGAGCAATGCCCGCAACTGTTTCACGTTCTCGGGGGCCTCCATGTGGACAATAACCGCGACCTTGGCGGGATCAACGCAGACCCCTTGCTTACACACCACGTGACCCAAGAGCGTGCCGAATGGTACTGCAAAAATACATTTCTTCAAATTCAAGGAAATCTGCAGCTGGCGACACCGGTCGAACATAACACGCAACAGGGAGGTGTGTTTCTTCAGCAGGCTGTAAACGGTCCAATCATCCATATAGACTTCCAGGAATTTGTGAATGTACTCCCGGAAAGCAGCAATAACAATTCGGGAAAACACGGCTGGCACGTTCTTCAGTCCAAACGGCATGACATGGTATGCGAATGATCCCCACTCGGTTGTGAATGTCGTCTTTGCCTTGTCCTCTTCAGCGATGCGCACCTGATGGTAGCCCGAAAATCCATCCGTGAAAGAGTAAGCTTCGTTTCCCGCGACATGATCTAGTACTTCGTCGCTGAAGGGAGTGGGAAACGGATCATGAATACAAGCATTATTCAAACTCCGGTAATCTACGCAAACCCGAATTTCCGCTTTATCCTTCTTGTTCTGGATGACAATGGGACTTACCCACTCAACTTCTTCTACAGGAAAAATGAGACCTGCAGCCAGCATTTTGTCGATCTCCATCTTTACCTTCTCTTTGATGCGTGGATTTAACCGGTAGGGTCGGTGCTTGACCGGCCTGGCTCCTGGTTTTAGTGTGATGCGCATCTCACCCAAATCCCCTTTGATCCCCTTTAGGTCCGCAACTGAAGACGGGAATAGATCTTCATACTCCCGGAGGAGGCTGAAAATTTCTCTGGTCGTCTCCGCGTCCCAGTAATCTCCCACCGTTGCCAGTTTCGGTTTCTCCTCCGTTCCTATGTTCAACTTCTTTGTCTTTAGGGGCTGCAAATGGACTCCTTCTGTCGTTGGCTCGTCGCGGACACTCCGCTCGCCCTCCTTCTCATCAAAATGGAGATGCCTCAGGTCCTCCAAACTGTCATCCCCTGGTTCGCCGTCAACCCGTTGGCAAACCAACTCGCTCTTCACCCCTGAACGTGACGCCACCGGTCCCTCATTGGGCTCGGGATGGCGGAAAAACAGAACCTCCTTGACGGCTTGTAGGGCCTGAGATTCCTGTGCCGTCTCCCCTTCGAATGAGAAACTCTGGACGAACTTCTCCGCAACGGCTTGCCAAGAGCGGGTTCCCCGTTTCCGCTCTTCCGCTAGGTACCAGGCCTGGGGGATTGTACCCAGGGAGTGTATAAATCTGTGGACCCACAACTCCTCAGGGTACCTGGCGCTGCGCCACTGTTCCTCGCACGCCCGCAAGTGCTGTCGCGGGTCTGAGTCTCCATGGTGTTTAAGTGTAATGCAGGGCCCTTCATCCTCTTTGAAGCGTGCCCGTAGTGCATCCGCCACCAGCTCCCATCGCAGCAGAGTGTTTCGGTGATTGTTCCACCATCGTCCTGATGTTGACTTCAGAGCCACATCTAACAGGGGTATCCGGCATTCTTCTGGGACCCGGTCTTCCACCTTGAGGATAAAAGTATTTACCGCTTGCATGTTTGACAACGTGGGGTACCCGCGGATCTCGGTCCCCACCCACCAGACCTGCGCGATGGCGGCGCATCGCCGCGTGGTGGTCTCGTATCCCCCATGCTGCCAATCTTCCCATGCAAGCTCGGATCCGAGTTCCGAGCTCTGCACACTCCGCCAACTGATAGATCCTGTTGCGGTCGGGTTGATATAATCGTCCCGCCTCCCGGCGGTCATCTGATAGAGGTGGTCCATTATCTGAGCGTCCTCCCGACTATCCACCGGTTCTGTGTATTGCGGTCCTTGATACGGGTCGAGAGGCTGAGTCACCCGTACCTCCCCATCCTCAAAAATCATCAGCTCCTTCTTGAGATCGATGATCGCATAATTCTCAAAAGCCCAATCAATACCAAGTAAAGCAGGATAGGGGTCCTTATCGCCCATGATATCAATAACTTCAAAGTCGGCATATGTCTTTACTCCCGCAACATCAACCTCGACACCCTCGAGTCGGCCGATTGGCAAAATACAGTACTGGTTCGCCATCCTAAGTTGGATCGGGGAATAGGCGAGCCGGGGCTTTCCAAGAGCCTCCCATGTCTTTCGTGGCAATATGTTGACGTCAGACCCCAGGTCCAACATCGTGTCGCTGATTTGGAATCCTGCGATCTGTGTGTTAAGTCGAAATTCTTTGCCCGTTCGTTGCTTGTTTCGCTTGACACGATGCACGTATTGAGGCGTAGTGTCTACCAAGTTGCTGGGTTCTGCGCGCCCCTGCAGCGCTCCGTCCAACACCTGTCTGAGCTGCTACCGTAGTCCGGTGTCATCAACAATCCTGAGAAACAGCTTGAGCCAGTCCGCAACTACAGCATCTGCGGCGTTCTGATCCCTGGTTTCTGGCAGCTGGGACTCCTCCAGCCCTCCGTCTTTTCGCAGCTGGGTGAATGCCTCAACCGCCTTCTGAAAGTACTTCTTCTGCACCTCGGGCCGAATCAACTTCTTTGGGGATGCCGGCCGCACCACTCGTACCGGCTCCTTCTCGTGGGCATCCTCACCAGTCTTCTTTCCGCCTCTCGTTATTATCGCAACATTCTGCATGTCAGGGGTTGCGACCCCTCGCGGTTCTGAGCCTATCAGATTCGTGGCCCTCTACCGCGCCCGCTCTTCCCACTTTTTAATGAGTTCTGGGCAATCTTCAGTGGCGTGGGCGTTGACCCGGCACTGGGAGCACCAGGGTCGTCGCGGAAGGGGACATTCGCGAGCCACATGACCCTCCTGGTCACAGTTGTAGCATTTTACCGGCCCGCGTCCTCCCGTTCGGCCTCCCCGCATGCCGCCACCTCTTCCCCTCGCAGCCTCGTTGACCCGGTACGAGGGCCGATCCAGTCGATCCGCAAGTGCGTCTAGCGCCCTGCACTGCTCCGTGTTGTGCGTCGTGGACACACAGAATTCGCAGTATACGTTATTCGGCACCGTGGAGTACTTCTGTAATACCGGGCACATTCGAGGAGGATGCCCTATCGTTCGGCAAATTTCGCAGTAGTCTGGGGTGGAGGACCCCGGTTGCGGTGGAAACCCCGCAAAGGCCTGTTGCGTCTGGTATACCCCCTGTGGGTTCATTGCCGTGCCACCCCCTGGTGGTGGCCCCCCCTGGATAGCCGCAACTGAGGGTCCAACTCCCGCGCCGCGCAACCGAGGACATTCGGTTGCGACATGCCCCTCGACCAGGCAATGAGTACACCAAACATTCGGTCGCGCTGGTCTTGCTGGCTGAATTTCTTTGAGCTTTTTAGTTAAACTAGCGATCTGATGTTGCAACCCTATCAGCGAAGGGTCTTGCGGAGCCAGCCCCCCCCTGTATTCCTGGGGGTATCCCGCCATGGCTTCAATCTTCATGGCCTGCTCCAAAGCATCCTGCAGATTATCAATCTTCTGCTGAGTGAGAGGGGTCCGCGTCAAGGGAAGCAGAGCCTTGATGAACCAGTCCCTCTGGTGGTTTGGGTCGATCGGGTAGCTCAATTTCCTAATCGCGTCCTTGAATCGCCGCATCAACTCCCATGCGGTTTCGCCTTCCTTATGCTTAATCTCCCATAGCTCGGACAGACCCTGCTGGTCCGTCTGGGGAAGCTTGAATTCGCTGACAAAATCCCGCTTTACGTCCGCAATGACAGGATTAGGGTGCGCTTCAGACCACTTGATGAACCACCGCAGAGCTCTCTCTCTGAGCGTGGTTTGAAACTCTATCAACTTCCCTGCATCCGGTGTCTGTCGAGCCCTCCAGATGGCTTCGCACAGATACCAGTGTTGTTCTACATCGTCGTTTCCCCGGCCAGAGAAATCTGGGTACCGGGTGAAAGATCCAGCCATGTATACTGGCGGCGAATTAACCAAGATAAAACCTCCGGGTCCTGGTTGCGTAACGGTCCCGCTAGGAAAAAAACTACTACTCGTAACGCTGCTGCTACTGGGCGTTACCGGCGCCGCTGAACTACTAGATAACTGACTTAATGCTTGTAACTGAACAAAAATATTCTTTAAAGGTTGATAAAGTACCAGGGGAAGGTCGGGATCCTGGCCATGCGGACAGTGGGACGTAGGGCTGCCTGGAGGGGTGGGTGCCGTCTGATCCTGAAACATCTGCTGCATTACGTCGTACCATTCATCATCGGAACTTTCTTCGGGCTGCATCTTTTCCTTATCCGTGTTAATCGTTACTGCTCTTTCTCGCATCCTCGGGCTCCCATGCACCCGCTGTACGTCTGCTGCTGTCCCGTCTCCCGTCCGGGTATCCAATCCCATGGTTCTTGTCCTCTGAGGCACCTCCTTCTGGTTCTTCTTCTCGATCTCCCTTCTCTTCAAATCTCTCATTACCCTTCTTCGCCACCTATCGGCGATCTGTGCCCGCCGATGTGCACGCAACTCCCGCAACTTGCATGCGGCCTCAACGTCCATCCCCCGTTCCCTACTCCTACAGTCTACACAGCATCGATCCCCTCGATCCTTCCCCCAGTACGGGTGGCTTACGCTTCCATACTCGTTTTGTGGAATTCAATCAACCCTTCGTCCACCATTAGGGCCTTGATCCACAGCGGAATTTCCTTCAACAGTTTTCCCCTCAGCCCTGAGTGAAACACAGCCTCAGCCTTCGAGAAAGAGTGGTAGCACTCAGCGGCAAACTCCACAACGTATCCTTCCAACGTGGTCTTTACCCAAAACTCCACTGCGCGGGTTAGTTCAGTATCTACCCGGTGTAGCGCTACCAAGTCTTCGTGCGCCCACCTGCGGTTTATCTTCCGCAAGCCTTCTTGGGCCGCCTTCGTTTGTAACCTCCGCAACCAGTTGTAAAGATCCGTGGGAAACCTTCCCCAGAAAATTTCGTACGTATCGCTAGCTGAGTCAGAGAAAAGAACAAGCTCTCTGACCACCGCCTCCTTTTTCTTGATCAGCTCCGCCTGCTGAGTAATAAAATGGTCGAGATGATCATCCCACCATCGCCGCATTGCTCCTTCAAAGATCCTCGAGACCATGATCTAGATCCCCTCAGAACATGCGGGTCCCGGCAACGGAACCATTTGTTGGCGAAAAATAAGGTCTCGCGGGCAAGACCCAGGTTCACAGGGTTGTGGCCAACAAGGGTCCGGTGTAGTCTAGTAACACGCCGGCATTTTCACCCTGTTCGGGAAGAACAGAGCGTCTCACCCGAGGCGTGCCGTGACCACATGGGAAAGGGGAAGAAATCACGACGAGGAATAAACCCAACGACGCCGAAAGAAAAAGAATCTTATTGTAATACCGTAATATTCATGCAAGATCACTCTACAAGTATACAGATACGTAACTAGATATTTTAAAGCAAAGGTAAAACACATCATAACCCATAACCTAAGCCATAGAGACAAGCTAAATCCTTCTATTATTATTCAGCCAAGTACATGATTATACCTTCCTTCGATAACTCATAAATCGGGGACATACGTATGGATCTCGTAACGCAGAATACAAAACATAGAGAGTAGAAACCAATTGCGAGAACAAGTCTGATTTCTCCGCGGCTGCTTCCGCATTCAATCATCCCGCAACAGCAACCGATCAACCAATCAACCAACCATCCTCTTCTGCAGCCGGGTGATTGCCTTTTAGTCACCCGCTCGCCGCGACTGGCGGCTTCTCTGCGTCTTTGCTCTGGCTTTTCCCGACTTCTCTTCTGATATCTGCATGTTCTACTTCCTGTTCTCTGATGTATCTCTTTCATCTGTACTTATCGCTGTTCTACCTCCAGTTATCAAGTGCTTCCGCATCGCCTTGTTAGCTCCGCAACTCCTGGTCGCGCGGTGCGGTCGCGTTAGCTGTGTGTATTCCCTCCAAAACAAAGGAAAGTTGGGTTCCAAAAGGCTTTTTAAACCCTTTAGCGCCCCTTTGCGGGGCTTTAGGACACATGGAGGAAGGGGCTAAAGGAGATACTAAGCCCTCAAGGGCTTAATGCCTTTGTATTTCAGAAGAGTGCTTTTAGGCCCAAAAATAGTGATTTTTAAGGCGAAATGGGGGTTTCGGTAAATGAAAGAAGGGATTTTTAACCCAAATGAGAGGGAGATACATGGTTTAGAAGAGGGTTAAGGTGATTTATAGGTTAAATGAAGGTAAATGGAGAGATTTTGTGAAGGGAAAGAAGGATAAAAATGGGACTACTTATGATTAAAAGGAGGAGTGAAATGATGAAAAATGAAGCCTTAAAAGCAGTTTTTTATTTGGTAAACAACGGGTACTTTAGGAATTATAGTCAAACAGCAGTGAAGATTAACCCAAAGGGTAATAATTATCATAAAAACTTCAGAAGATGATAGGTTTTTAAAGGGAACTATCTCTTGAAGGTTTAAAAGACAAGCTTAGCCACCATTGGGTATGACAGATTTTATAGGTGGCTAACAGTGGCTCCACTTGGGGAGGAAAACTGGTTCTTTAGGTGTCCAGAACCTCACCTACTGATCTCTAGCTTTCAAAAGTCTAGTGCCTTATCCATTGGACAACAAATTTATTTTCCTTTAGCTGACCTTTCGTTGATTTGACAATCTTTGTAGTAATCTAAAAAAATGGAATTCTAACAAAAAAACATCTCTACCTACCCATTCCTAATGATCCTAACATTTTTTCTTCTTTCAGAGTGCATTTGGACTAGCAAACTCTCGTCATCAACATTTTATTCTTTTTTGAAAAAACATAAACCTAGTCTAAGTTTACTCTTATTTCTCCATGAATTCAAATTAAGCAGTTGAACTCGTAAGTTTCTCTACCTAACTACTATCTGTCATGATTAGACTGTCTGATAGACCCTTATTCTCTAAATTCTAAAACAGGAAATTTAAAAGTAGCCAAGCCAAGATTAAGTAATTTGAATTGTTGCAGATCTATGGCATAAAAACAAGCTGCACATAGATTTTATTTGCAGAAAAGTAAAACAAAATGTGAAGGCTTAAGATCTGAAAATTAAAATCTCCTGCACTATCTCTTCAGCTCTGATTTTGGGTTTGTTTGAGCTGTTTTTCTTTCTTATCTGGCTCAAGTTTTGAGCTTTTATAACCATTTCTTTTCCTCTCTTTTGGCTCAAGATTTAATCTAATTAGAGCCATTCTTCTTTTGAGATTCATAGGTTCAGATTTTGAATTTGTTTGAACCTTTGTTTCCTCTATCCTAATCTACCTTACTGATAAGCCAAGATTGTGCTGTTTGGTTGATCACTAACCTATCAGCAATAAATTGAAAAAATAATTAGTCATAATTAGGCTGTATGACTAACTAGAAGTGTGTTTTTAGGAGTGACATTTGAGCTTGCACACTTTCAAACTTTGTCTCTCTTTTTTGGTATGGGGCTATACCTTTCTTGTTTTCATTCTGCCCTCTCTTTTTTTTCTATTGTTTTTTTATTTTTATTTTTCTAACTTTGAATGCAACGTTCAAACAATGATATTTACAATGGAAATTAGAAAGCTTTGAAACTCATGACTCTTGATAGAATTAATGCTTGAGCATCCTGCCATTGACAGGACCTCCATATAGATCTTCTCCACTCAACTCCTTCAAGAAAAATGCATTATGACCCCTCTCAGCATGAATAATATAGGGTCCTTTCCATATGTTCTCAAACTTGCCATGTTTTCCCTTCTCTTCTCCTCTTGAATCCCACTTGAGAACCACATTTCCAACTTGGAAATTGTTTGCCTTAGCCCTTTTATCAAATAGTTTCTTGATATTGTCTTGGACTAGTTGTGTTCTTTCATAGACTTCTTCTCTGAACTGTTGTAAATGAATTGTTTGGTTGATTCTTCTCTGCATATAATTCTCTTCAGTTTGCACTTCTTGGAGGAGTTTCATGACTGGAACTCTCAACGAGGTTCGGAAGACTGCATCCATGCCATAAACCAGATGATAGGGGGACATGTTTATTGACTTCCTAGTAGTTAATCTATTAGCCCATAAGGCATGAACCAACCTACTGTGCCATGACTTCTGATTCTGCTCCAACAGTTTTTTGATGATATTGATGAGGCTCTTGTTGGAGGATTCAACTAATCCATTTCCTTGGGGTATTTCAACTAATTCAGTAGAGTGGCCCAAGGTGATGTGGTATTTGTAACAGAAATAAACCATTCTTTTAGAATTGAAGGCAGCAACATTATCTGTTATGATTTTTCTAGGACAACCAAACCTGGATAGGATGTTGGTTTTAAGGAACTTGATAATGACAGAGTCAGTAGCATTCCTAGATGGTATGGCTTCTATCCACTTACTAAAATAGTCAGTGGCAGTGAGGATCCACTTATGTTGGGCTGATGAAGATGGGTGAATTTCCCTAATGAAGTCCAAGCCCCATTGTTGAAAGGGTGCCTCAACACTGATGGGATGTAAGGGTAAGGGAAGGAGCTTTCTTTTGCCATCAAAAATTTGACACTTATGGAAAGACATGACTAAATTTTGAGTTTCTGGGAAAAGGGTGGGCCAATAGTAACCATATTTGAGGATTTTTTTTGTTGTGGTCTTCCAGTAGAGGTGTCCTACACATTCTCCTTCATGCAGCTCATGCATGATTTTTCTTGCATCATCCTCAATTAAACATTTAACAAAAATTCCAACGACATTTTTCCAATATAATACCTCATATAATATGAAATAATTCAAATTTTTTTGTTTCAAAAATATATCTTTAGTTTTAGACAAAGAAGGAGGGGCATTTAGATATAAAAGCACATAAATGATGTCAACATACCAAGGAGAATTCAAAAACGTTTCTTCAATGAAAGGAGCAGTGAATTCTTCCATTTCTTCCAACACATTTACCATATTCATATCTAGTGCTTGGAAGTTTGACTCAGCCATGAGTTTAGCTCATCCCTACCCTTTGATTAGTTTGGTGGGCCTGATTTCTAAGTCATATTCAAGAATAGTAGCAATCCATTTTCCCCTTCTACCATCAGGGTCTTGACTTAGAATATCCTTGACAACAGTATGTGGAACGAAAGAAATTATGTGAGAGTGTAAAATATAGACTCTAAAGTCTTTTAGTGCTTTCACTAATGCTAAGGCTTGCTTCTCCATGATGTTATATTTGAGAGGAGCATCTCTTAAGGCCCTACTAAAAAAGGATATTGGTTGTTCTTGCCCCAAATCATTATTTTGAAGTAATACTGTAGCTATTGTATGTTTTGATGCAAAATAAAAGATATAAAAATCTTTGGTGAAATCTGGACTAATCAAGACTGGTGTTCGAGTAAGAGCTTGTTTAACCAGTTCAAATGATTGTTTAGCTTGTGTAGTCCATTTCACACCTACCTCTTTCTTAAGCATGTTTTTTATGTTTCTTAATAGCTTAGCAAGGTTGGGGATAAACCTCCTCAAAAAATTAATCTTTCCAATGAAAGATTGTAATTCTTTGAGGCTTCTTGGATGGTTGATTTTCAATATGCCATCAATCCTTTTAGGGTCTACTTTGATTCCCTCCTTTGAAATTATGTGACCAAGAAGTTTACATTCTTGGAGACCAAAGAGTGTCTTCTTTGTGTTCAAAGATAAGCCAAATTTCCTACATTTCTCAAAAAATGTTCTTAAATGAATCAAGTGTTCTTCATCAGTTTTAGAGAAAACAGTTATGTCATCAAGGTAAATGATTATAAAATAGCCAATATATTTTGAGAAGACTATTTCCATGGCCCTTTGGAAGGTGGCCCCTTCATTCATCAAACCAAATGGCATTTTGACATACATAAAGGTGCCCCAAGGTGTAGTAAAAACAGTTTTTTGTTGATCACTTGGGAGCACTAACACCTGATTGTACCCTGAGAACCCATCCAACAGTGATATTATTTTTGACCCAACCACCCTTTGAATTATATGGTCCATCTTGGGCAAGGGGTAGTTGTCTTTCAAGGAGGATCTATTTAGATTTCTAAAGTCAATGCAAAGCTTGATTTCTCCTATCTTCTTCCTAACAGAAACTAAGTTTGACACCCACTCTGAATATCTAATGGGTACTATAATCCCAACATCATACATTTTTTCAATTTATTTCTTGACTAAAGGTAATAAAACAGGTTTTATTCTCCTTATTTGTTGTTTGAAAGGTTTCTGATTTTCCTTAAGAGAAATTTTATGTTGAATGATGCTAGTGTCATAAGATTTCAGATCTTTGTATCCCCAAGCAAACACATCTCTAAATTCTTTGAAAAACTCTGTGTATTGCAGTTTTATATGAGCTGGGAGTGTGCTAGATAATTTGATCATCTTGGGTTCTGCTAGGCTGCCTATGTTATGTTCTTCTATATATGTTTCCATAGGCTCCATTCTTGGTTCTTTGGCTACATCATTAAAGTTAAAAAGGTGTTCTAAAGGTGTGAGTCCTCTTGGAATCGTATCATTCTTGCATTGTAAAACTTCCAATTCTTTCTAGTCTATGTTGTCAATTAATTCTTCTTCAAAAAGATTCTCACAGTGATTTATATCAGTAGAATATGTCATTTTTGTTTCTAGGATTTGTTCATTATCCAAACAGTTTTCTTCATGGTTGGTTTCCAATGCTGGTATGGAAAAATCATTTTTTGATTTTAGGAAATCATCTATGTGTTTGTCAGTGTCAAACACTTGCTAGTGGTCCTCATTGTCAAGCACTGCAGGCCTATTATTGACCTTTATGTTAATATGTTCATTTATCTAAGGTACTTGGCAATTGCTGGCATTGAAGGCAAGTTCATTTGCTAGATGATTTTTTGCTCTTGGTATGAAAATGAGTTCATATTTTTCAAAGGTCTTTAGGAGATCAAGGGCAACATTTCGATATTCTCTAAGTCTTGGGTTTTTAGCTGAGTATTCTCCTTTGATTTTTCTTATGATAAGTTCAGAATATCCTAGGATTGATATTTTCTGGGCTTTTAATTGTTTAAGCAATTGTAAGCCAAGGAGAAAGGCGTCATATTCAACAATATTGTTGGTGCATGGAAAATCTAGTTTATATGAATAACCCTGATTTGTATTTTGAATCCATACACCTGCCCCTACACTTGTTTTATTACAAGCCCCATTAAAGTTTATTGTCCAAAGTATTTTTTCCCCATTTTCATTTTCTTGTTGCTGTTGATTTCTAATTTTTTGTATATGAGTTGAAGGCAGTTTTGACTTATCTGGTAAATTGATTTCTTCTTTGTTTTCCTTTTCTTGTTGAATGATTTCATCTTCATTGTACAAGATAAAGGAATCTAAACTTGATTTAATGGAATATATTGGAGATTTGTTGGCTTATCTATATTTCTCACCATATATTTCATGTGGGATTCCCTGTATAATATTCTGTTTTGGTTAAAAAATGGGATGGTGGCATAAGACATGTCCATTTGAAGGCTCCCCTGAAGTTTGGCTCCCCAAGATCTTGATAAAAGCATGCCATACTTTGGGGGGATTTTAGCTACTACTATGTCCATAACTAGACTCTTAGCAGGGATTTGAGATAAGTTTACACATAAATCTTTGATTAAACCCAAGCATTTGACTCTGCTTGAATCAAAGGAATACAGATATTTGTATGGTTTAGTAACTTCTAGGCCTAAGCTTTCCATTACTACTTTGGGCATAAGATTATGTGAAGCTCCAGAGTATAACATGGCATTGTGTAATATTCTATCATGTATATTCAAACTGACATAGAAGGGAGAGATAACTCCTTCTTGGTATTTTCCTTCAACTTCTGGACCAAACAAAAATTATAGTTTGTCATCTATCAAGTTTAATGTATCAGTGTCACTTCCTAAATTTAAGGTTTTCAAAACCTAGTTTTTGTACACTTCTTGGGTTACTAGTTCAGTTAGAGGTATAGTAATTTTTATCTTTGCAATCTCTCCTTCAAGGCTGAAGGGAACTATTGATTTTGTCATATTTACATCTGTTTTTTCAATTGAATTCCTTTCAGCAATTCTGATTTGCTGAACTTTGTTTGGACTGCTATTTGGGACAATTTTGTTAGGGCCACTAGTTGAAGTGCTAGGGCTGCTTTGTTCAACATTTGGCTAGCTGCTTTTCTCTTTGTTTAAATCTGTTTTCTTAGCCAAAATGTTGGTTTTCTCTACTGATTTCTTAGGCTGATTCTCTGTATATTTCCTAATAGCAGTGGTAGTGTTTTTATATTTTGAATTATCTAGGTTCCCTTTGCTTCTAAGATCATACTGTTTCTGTACCTCCATGATTGCATTCTCAAAACCCAACTTATAATCTTCAAAATCCTCATAAGTGTTCTCATTTTGTTCTGAGGAGAATAAACCTTCTTCTTTAGTAAGGAAGACATCATCCTCACTGTCTGATCCAATCAAGTTTACATGATTTTCCTCTAATATTCCAATCTCCCTTTTTTCCTCGTCTTGATCTACGTAGTTTTGTTGGAAGGGAGGTCTAATCTGTTGGTTATTGTCCCTTTGTTTATCTTGATTTTTTTCTCTTCTATAATTCTGGTTCCTAATTCTATTTTGGGGTTTGTTCTGATTGTCTCTTGGTTGTTCTTTCTCAAGTATGCTCATATTTTTCATCATCTCTTCCATCATCCTTTCCATTTTTGAGCTAGATGTGGAGGGTGCAAATTCCTCCCTAAATGATACTTTCTTTTCATTCCTCATCCTAGTTATTTTCTCAATCAGATTTACCTCCACAGCCATAGCTCCCTTCTGCATGTCTTCTAGAGTCAAGGGGTCTCTTTCTCTTAGCTGATAGGCCATTTTAGGATCAAATCCTCCAGGAAATTTGGCCAATGATGAACCTTGTGGAGGTTTAAAGTCTGGGGGCAGTGCATTATAAACACTATTGAATCTAGTGCAATAATCTTGAACACTTTCCCCGGTGTTTCTTTTGAGGTTGTTGTAGTCTGAAAGTATTTAGAGAGGGTTTTTTCTAACTTCCCACTTGTTTAGGAATAACTGATGGAAGGCTTGGAGGTAATTAACACTATTAGGGGTTAAGCTTTTGAACCATTTTCTTGCTTCTCCCCCTAAAATTTGAGCAAACAATTTGAGTTTAACAGTTTCGTCATCTATCTCATTTCTATCAAAATAGTCATTCATCTTTTCCACATGTTGTGAAGCAGAAGTAGTACCATTGGCATCATATAATGGTATTTTGGACTGATAGTCTTGTAGCAGATTGACTAGAGGTAAAGGAAGGACTAGGGGAGCATACCATTTTTTCATGATAGGAGGTTGTGGAAAAAGTGGGGGGTTTACAGGTGGGGGATGTAAAATAGGAGGGGGTTGATGAAATTGTGTAGTTTGAACAATGGGTGTATGGATAACAGAAGTGGATGGACCAACAAGAGTTTGTTGAGTAGATCTAGGATGAGAGAAACCAAAATTATGAAGGAAATGCAAATCAGGTGGGGTAGTTTCTCTCTTGCTAGGATGTTCACTTCTATCTTGGGATGAAGTTGGAGACTCAAAATCTATCTGATCTATATCATCAAGTGACCTAGTTTTGAATGGGTTTCTTAAGTCAACTTGTGAAATTTGTAGAGATGCAAGGTTTTCAGGAACAGAATTAGCTCTATGGAGTGACCTAACAATAGTTGAAGTTTTGGCCTTAGGAGATTTCCTAAGTATACTTTCAGGATTATCAAATATCTCAAGAGGATTTGGATCGGGATGGATCCTAGTATGAATTCTTATAGAAGCCACTATGCTATGTTTTCATACCGAACAACAAGAAATATTTATGAAGCCAATCTGAAATATTTTTGGATTTTGTATATTTCTATGGTTATAAGAGTGTCTTATGTCTGATCTTAACACTTTGATAAGGTGCTCAAACAAACAGAGTCTACTCTATGGCCTAATAACTCATTTTTTAGGAAACTGTAGGACTAAAGAGTTTATAATAGTTTGCTAGGCTATCATAGATTCAATAGGTCCCACCGTGATTGCCATTATGTTGGGGTCCTGTTTTTTGATAGATTGGCTAACCAAAAGACAATACAACATCAGAACCAATCTTTAGAGTTCCAGGATCTATTCCTCTTGTTCTCAGAGAGGGATGTCTCAAATTTACTTGTTTTCAAAGATTTATCTTGTTTTCTTTTAAGTATTGATTTTAGACTAGTTATTAAGTGCAAGTGTTTGTTTGGTTTGTTTGTTTGTTTGGTTGAATTGCTACAAAAGAACATGAAAGGTCTATGTACTATAGATATAAATAATAAGTTTTAGGTTCATTGGGCAATGGAGTCGAGAGGAGGTTCATGACAAGCTCATCAATAGATATGGGATATAAGAGGGAAAATCTAACTTGGCCACAGGATCCTTTAGTTTTGTGAATGAGATGGACATTAATGGTTTGGAAAGAGAAATTGAATTCTCAACAAAGGGATCTTAAAAACATAACTTGAACATAAAGAGGTATTTGATAGATAGGGCTAACCATGAATTCTACAAACCACACTTTAAGCAAATGATGACTTCAAGACAACTTTTAAAATGAAATCTAAGATTCAGGAGCACATCCTATTTCCTCAAAGATTTTATTTCAAAGGAATTGGAAAACATAAAAGATTCACTAATAATTGCAGTCATAGAAGAGGGAACACCTAACACATCTATGATCACATCTATAAATACCTTTAAAACAATTGTTCAATCAAGGACAAAGGGTATGATCAAAACAGACCTCCTTGGCTAACTATAAACAATTGTACTTCAAAGGGAGACTTGAAAAACAGTTTTCAAGCAGCAGCAGACAAGCATGGAAAACCATAAATCATGCTGGAACCAACTATTTGAAATATTAGAGAAATAAACAAGCATGAGGACTAAAGAGAAATATTAAAGACTCTAAAATACCTCAGCAGAAGAAAACATAAAACAACGAAGGATAAATAGGTCTAAGGCGCTTCCAGGAGTCATTTCTTAGCCTAAAATTTTCATCCTACTGTAGTAAGAATTTATGAAACATAAAGAAAACAGGAAAAACAACAGACAGTTCAGAATATATCACCAACATCCAAGCTCAGGGATCCAATGATAGAGTCTTCTCAAGAACAAGCATGTCAAAACATCATCAAGCTTCCAAGACTTGAATTTCTTCTTCAACTTCAAACAAAATATGTATTATTTCAGAGAGTTTCAGTATTACAACTAGTGACCAACCAACAACTTCTCATCTTCTTCAGAAGTATTTATAGAATAAATGAGGAGGTGGAAGATTTCTGGGACTTCAATATCATTAATGCTATGCTAAATGCAACTCCTAGCCTTGAAAACAATGCAAGGCCTAAGGCAGGAAAGCATCCAATTTAAAACTCTGTCTCATAACTTTGTTTTGTACTTTTTAGGCTTAGTGGATGAAAAGATTGACTTTAAGGCTCTTTTTGTCTTTTACAATAACTTTACTGATAGTTTAAAATATGTTCTTTTGTTTAAAATAACTGTTCAACTATCTTTAGGAAAATATCTTCTGACTGGGCAATAACTATGACTTCATTTGATTTATTGGTGATGCAGGTGGCACTTTAGTAGCTGAAGGGGATAAATAGCCTCTGATATGGCAGTGGAGGCCTCTTTCAATGATATTTTTCTCTTTTTTACCTTCAAACACTTCTAATTTGCTTTTGGTCTATGTTTAGGCTTAATTAGCCTTGATCTTCGTCTTTAGGTCTTTGTTCTTTGACACTGTCTTAATTTCTTTAACCTATGGAAAAAACTTGATATTCAAGCTTTTTCTTTAATCCCTTTATCATTAATTTCTTCATTCTGATACCCTTTACTGCTTTGTTTATACAGGTGGCTTTATACAGTTGGAGGGTCTCTGTTAAAACCTGGATCGTGATCCATTTGAATTAAACTTGGATTTCAAACCTTGTAGATCCATTCTTCTTTGATTTTAAGCCACAGAATCATCATTCTGGGTCGAAAATGTCACTTGACTATGACTGTGGAAATACACAGAGCAACCACCATTAAATCCTGCAAAAAACACAACAATTTGTTAAGAAAACCTGTGGATGATGGTTTAACTGCATTCAGAGGTTTGGAGCTGTGTGAAATTGGAAAATGCAGTGATAGGAGGAAAAAACCTTGGCACAATAGCTAACCAGGTGCAGATGGAGTTTGGGCATGACGGCGAACATGAGCCATTGGATTAGAACAATCAATGGTTGAGATCGTCCAATGAAGTTGCTGGGGAGAATGGATGAAGGAAAATGAATTGGGGTCACGATATAATGAGAGTCATTCGATCTCAGAGATCGATGGCTGAGATAAAAAATGAAAATATTCAGGAGTAAGTTAGGTGGAAAATAAAATGGGGGTGAGATTAATTCAGAACTGTCCAATCTTCGGAGATCGACGGCTAGGATCAAGTCGGGAGCAATATTGCTAGGGGCGGTGTTTTGGCGGAAAACCGACAGTGGTTTTCGCAAAATAAAATGGGGGGTAAGTGGTATTGCCCAAAACAATGCGATTCGATACATCATTTGATGTGTGTCCTTCCCAATACCGCCCATTTCAAAAAAAAATTAGGCGTGAATGTTTAGGCACAAAAATTTTGTGAAATGCAATATCAGTTGTTGGATCATCGAAGGTAGATCGGATGGTGCGGAAAGGATGCGACGGGGAAAGTTGTAAGGTTAAGAGGTAAGCGAGGTCCACGATGACGTGAGATATTTTGTCGTGGAACAGATGAGCATCGGGTGAGTTTGGATGGTTGGGAAAAGATCCTGGGCATTGGATCTTCGAGACAAACAACAGAGATTTAAAGATGAAGCGAGAAGTTTGAAGTGGGGAGAAGGGACGGGAAGGTGATCGGGCAGAAGGATAAGGCATGATGGCCATTGGTCTGTGTAGATCAATGGTCCATATTCATTTTAAAATTTATATTACGAGAATGAAAAAAAAAAGGAAAGTTGGGTTCTGAAAGGTTTTTTTAGCTGTAGTCCGTACAGTCAGTTCCATGGACACTTGCTTCAGTCTGGTGAGCTGAACAACTCTGGATAACTTACTGATACTTCCTTATCTATCGGGTATGGATTGAACATCACGTGTATGCTGGAACTCCTATCCTGTGGTGACCATCTCTCTGGTCTGTGGGCACCTGGTCATCATGGATGTATCGGTGGTTCGTTTCATCGGTGCACCACCTCAGACTGAGGACTCCATCATCCGTCTCCTTTGGCCGCTCCGATACGGCCAACAGCATCAGCATAAGATTCCAATCTCTATTGGTGACCCTTTAGCGCCCATTTGCGAGGCTTTAGGACACATGGAGGAAGGGGCTAAAGGAGATAATAAGCCCTCAAGGGCTTAATTCCTTTGTATTTTGGAAGAGTGCTTTTAGGCCCAAAAGTAGTGATTTTTAAGGCCAAATGGGGGTTTTGGTAAATGAAAGAAGGGATTTTTAACCCAAATGAGAGGGAGATAGGAGGTTTAGAAGAGGGTTAAGGTGATTTAGAGGTTAAATGAACGTAAATGGAGAGATTTTATGAAGGGAAAGAAGGATAAAAATGGGACTGTTTATGAGTAAAAGGAGGAGTGAAATGATGAAAAATGGAGCCTTAAAAGCAGTTTTTTATTTGGTAAACAGCAGTTATTTTAGGACTAATAGTGAAACAATAGTGAAGATTAACCCAAAGGGTAATAATTATCATAAAAAATTCGAAAGATGATAGGTTTTCAAAGGGAAATATCTCTTGAAGGTTTAAAAGACAAGCTTAGCCACCATTGGGTATGACAGAATTTACAGGTGGCTAACAAACAGTAGTGGATGTTTATGTGCCTTTTGTTTTGTTATCATTTGAAAAGCTCTCAACTCTCCCATAGATAGCTCTTCATTGAACAGAATGATGTTTTGTGGCATGTAGTTTGAATTTAGAGTTTTTATTGAGATCCAACATTCGATAGGGCCTGGAAATTGAAACGTAAATTGAACATTAACTCTAAAATTTACTGAATTAACCTAAGGCAACATTGAAACATTAACATAATATCTAAAGGTCTAGGCTAGTGACGTGTTCTGACATCATTAAACCTAGTAGCTGTCATTCGCCATCTGGCTTTAGACAGTGTTAGTACGGACTTGTGCTCCCTGTACCATCACATATATAAAGGGAGACCCCATTAGGTTTCAATCCTTTATCTGTAGGAAGCCGATTCTACTGCCTTTTACCCGTGATACACCAGACACAACATTTGGGGAGATTACCTGCATGTACATCAAGTCCTTGGTTGATTTCTCTTTCATTTTTACCAAGGTGTATATGGCAGTTCACGGATATCTAGTACACACATTTGCCTAGATTACCAGAGCAGTCATTTTGATCTTTACTAACTCACTAAATTTGAAAAGATCGTCAAGTGATTTTTCTTTCACGCTTGTTTCCAAATTGAAAGTGATAGAGTCACCTTTTACTCATTTCTAGACTCTTAAAACATGAAACAGTAAAATTTCCAGTTTCAATGTGGTAAAATTAATCATCTATGATCACACGCCCATTTAGAGATTGATTTTTCAGCCTGTTGTTATTTGCCTTGGTTTTTCTCGTGTGTATTTGTTTTGATCTCTTCCTCTTTTCATTACAGTCACGGTGGCGAAACCCTCAGTTTCATCTACTGGTAGCCCTTACACAGACGATTCATCAGAGGTATCCTAGTCCTCTACCGAGTATCAGCAACCTATTGTATCTGAGTTTCTCGACGGGGGACCGGTTATATCTGAACTTCCATTTGGAGGACCAGTTGACTTCAATTGGCCCTTCTCCAATGCTTGGTTTGGATTTGGAGTAGGGGAACACTTCCCTCCTCTTACATTGGGATCACCTTTCTTGGCTGCTATTATACCTCCTAGTCCTTTTTTGTCTTTTAGAAGATCTTACGATAGGATCAGATATGGACTCACCCAGTCCTTCTCCCAGCGAGGGAATTCCTACTTCTGGTGAAGATTACCAGCTTTTTCCCAAAGACATCCCCGAACCCTTTATTATGTCTTCACCTTGTCCTTCGTTCCCAGCTAGATATAGGTCTTTAAGTCAGGTCATGGCCGCTATTGCCTCTATGGGAATATCGACTCCATCCATGAGGCCAACTATTCCCTCGTTAGGGATTTTTCCATCGACACCTCTCATGGCATCTCCTTTCGTCACATCGGTACCTGTTAGACCTACTGTCTGCATGGCTGCGTCTACGCCTGCTGTCACTACTCAATCAGCTAGGACCTTGTCAGTTCCTGAAGATGTTTATATAGCTTCTGTTATTCCTGAGAATATTTCTCCTGTGGAGTATCGGTTGTCTTTACAGCCGTCGAACTCCAAGGTTGGTTAGTCCTCTCAAGATCTCATCTGTCCTTACTTTTCCCATTATGGACTAGATGGTGCCCTGATTTACATATTTCCATATCAATATGATGAGCAAGGAAACCCCCTTCGTTTTCCTTCTCCTGAGGCTTATCAATATATTAACGGTTTCCTATCTGCCTAGGCTGGGCAACCTTCTAATCAACAAGGACAAGCCTTCCAAGGACAACCTTCAGCCCAGCCTAGTTATCTATATGACCCACAAGGACAACCCTTACAAGGAAAACCTTCGGGCTAGCAGGGACTGTTGTACATTCCGCAAGGGCAGTCTTACAACCCTCAAGGTCAACCTCTGTAGCCTCACCCTGTGGTCCAGCCAGGGCAACCTCAAGGACCCACAAGGCAACCGGGGTATCAACCTGGACCGTTGTACGGTCCTTAGGGGCAAACCCATCCTTCTCAACCATTGGTGCAACCTCGCAACCTCATTTTCCAATTGGTCAAAATGTTGCATAACCAAGGCCATCTTATGGTCCTGTCATAGGTCAATCTGGTTATCAGGCACAACCTGGCCCTCTCCCGCCATCAGGCCAACCCGCTCAGCCGGGGCAGCCTGGTGTCCTTCATCAACCGGGTCAACCTGTTCAACCAGGACAACCTGTTCATCCAGGCCAACCTATTCAACCAGGGCAACCTACACAGCCAGGTCAACCTGTTCAACCAGGACAACCTATTCAGTCAGGCCAACCTGTTCAACCAGGGCAACTTGCACAGCCAGGTCAACCTGTTCAACCAGGAGAACCTGCACAACCTGTTAACCCTAATCAACAGTCGATCTATTCTATGCCACAGCCAAACCCACCTCTGCGCCTAACTTATCAGACTCAGCAGGGTCCCACTTACCAGTAGCCCGTTCGACCCCAAGGCGGCTATTACCTTCAAGGTCAGTCTCGACCCATTTACAATCCGCCCCAAGGTTCTAGTTATTACCTTCAACATCTAGGCTATACTTATACTCTATAGTAAAATCCGTACACTCCTCAAACAGGACCCACATATAATCAGGGTTAGTACCTTGGTTATCAACCCCCGTATCCTAGTTTTCAGCAACCGTATCAACCCAATTATATGGCTTATACCCCCTATGTTAAGAATCCTCCAAGACAAAACCAATGGGGGTGGAATTATGCTCAACCAGGTTGGAGGATAGGTACATGTCCTTATTGGGGACCTGTCATGCCTTTTAATCCTCAGTTACATTTTCTCGTCACGTTGGAATTACCGGATGTATCCAAGTTGACCAATGATCCCATTCTTCATAATCCATATTGGCCTCCGGTTCCGATGAAGGTACCTGGTGACTTTCCAAAATTTGAAGGTAATTTTTGTGCTCAACCTAGTGTTCCTAAATTGAGTTCATTAATTTTCAACCAGGGTTGGTAAACTGCTAAAGTGTGGTGCATTATATGTGCCTAGGTATTTGTTTCTCACTACGTTGTGTTTAGTCTTTTATGATGTTTTTGGTTT